>QGMI01000430.1:0-31262 GCA_007821535.1 Lachnellula occidentalis
TTCCTCCTTGACCGGCCGTCGTCGTCCTTTTTCCCCTCTTCTCCCCGAATCTCGGATCGCCCTCTTCGTATCTCTTTTTCAAGTCCACATAGGTAGGTGGCCGCGGCGACAAAGTACCACAACCAAGTTCTTGATAAGATTGCCCTGTGTAAAAACGCGGTAACGATCTTTCTTGAGGAATTTGAGAGAATTGAGATATTCACGCGTCGTCTCCCCACGTCCCATCAAGAATATATGATAGACCCAGAGCGAAAACGGGTATGGGGTAGTGAGAAAAGCGTAGATGACCATTGCGAAAGGGACTCTGAAATGTGATATAGAAGCGCCGAAGCTAATATGATGCTGGTTTCTGTAAATAAGGATTTGAGCAAGACTGAAACCGAGCACCATGCTACCGAGGATGGTGACGGAGGTCAGGAAGGTGAAGAAGTAGCGGTAATTGCGGCGGCCTACGCAGTTATTGATCCATACACAGTGGTGATCTTGGGTTTCGATGCAGGAGTCGCATAAGCGGCAGTGGTGGGCGCGCGGTGGGCGCCAGATATTGCAGGTTTTGCAGTATTTTGTTGGCACTTCCATTGATTGCGAGCTCTTGTAGAATTTTATTAGGGTCCAGTCGCTTTGTGGTGGGCCGAGAGCGAGTGGGTCTTCATTCTCGTCAGGGGGTGGCATTGGATGGAGATTTCGGGGAAAGATCTGGGGAAGTTAGTTTTTGTTGTCATGTGGATGGCGGGGACTTACTCCAGGATCTGAAAGCGATGCATGGAGGAAAGAAGATACGCAGACATAATACACATAGGCAAATACAATGGGTATCGCGGGTGAGACGTTGTGCCATAACCAAGACGCTGAAAAGATAAAGAAAAGAATGCCTGGCAGGACCACGAGGAAACCCGTGCCGATACTGATAGGCCTGTCTCGAGTATTCAGTAATCGACCTCCAAAAAAGAATTTGGTATTGCCGTCAAAGTATTGGTAATTGCTCCCGAGATTGGGCTTCTTTGGAGTCGGTTCCGACACACGTGTTGGAGCCAAGCCTGGTGAGGACGCTACCGAAGACAACTTTTCCCTCCCTTTTGAGCTGCGATTGGGGCTATTCGTATCATCGCCTCGAGTAGGTAGTAAGAAGCTAGAACGAAAGGAGTGTGGGGATTTCGCAGGTGTAGGGACTCCTCCGCCGTTTTTGTATTTGCCATCCATGCTCAAAGTAAGATTCTTTGCATTGCCTGGTCGTTGTAGAGGTCGCGCGCTCTCTGAAAGGCTTCCAGCCGTGTTGTGTCCTTGAGTAGGACTGCTTGTAGATGTGTGTCCATGAGTAGGGCTGGTATTGGCCGTCACTCTCTCTGTCATTTCCGACACTTCAGTCCCTCTCGAAGGTGGACGTTCCTCGGGTGCCTCCTGCCTTGTCGTATTCGAAGTGACACTATCCTGCCTCCTTACGCTATTGTCTCCCTCACCGAAGCCATCCTCGGTCGTTCCTTTCGATAACAAGGATGGTCGAGATCCTCTCTGCGCTTGTAGTCGTTGTGAACTCATCGGACGGAAAAACGCGTGGGACGAGAGTGACGGAACATGGGTTTTACTAGAACCGCTCGTAGGTCGACCCCCGGTTGTCGAACCAGATACGCTGCCCCGTTGCGCAACGGGAGGTCCTCTTCGAGATGGAGGTGCTTGGGACCATGCCCCTCGTTGTGACGAGACTCCGGTAACAGCAGTACTCGGCCTCGACCCCACATCCCCAGCCTGGGCGCTGCCTCGTCGGTAGCCTTGTGGGGTTGAGCGGACCGTAGAATCTGCGACACGATCTTCTCCATCTTCTGAAGCTATATCGGTCATGCGCGATGACAATACGCTCTCAGTATCGCCTACGTCGAGATGTTGATGCGGGAAGGTGCTGGCATCCGAGGAATGCGACATGGCTGAATTGTTTCGAGACGCCATCGCAGCGCTGAAGGAATGAATCTCCTCTTCCTATTATTATCTGTACGTTCCTTCAACCTGCATCTCTCGAGTCTTCTTTCCTAGTAGTGTTGAAGTGCCGGCGTATAGTGGGCGATAAGGGCGCCAAAGGGGGATATTAAACGTCCATAAGTGAGGGGCGGCGAGAGAAGGATGGATGAATGTGAATATGGTGGTGCAACGAAGAGTTGAACCAGTGGTCAATAAGGAGAGTATGATGCCAGATCTGAGTTGTTGTCTTTTACAAACCTTGGTACATGTGAGGGAAGGTTTGGCTTGGACCACCACTGGGCACAAAAGCATGAACTTGGAGTTTTGCAAAGGGGCAGCCGTCGAGACAAAATCGTCCGAGCGTTCGACTACGATCCAGCCAGTCTTGATATCGCCGTCCCTCGATTACTGCATTAGGACCACCCTGGGAGATTACTGCTTCTCGATTCACGCGGATAGTTGTCCTGCACTGATGGGATGAAATTGCATAATATTAAGGGGGTAAGGTTTCCGATACAGTATTCTGAAAGCGTGTGTAGAATCTGCAGGTACCAGGAATAGAGGGTGTATAGCTTTTGGTTGGAGGAAAAAGCAGAAGTATTACTCCGAGTACAAGTACCTCCGCGAATGCAGCGGCATACCGAGTATATCTAATCTACAACTTATGGATTATAAGACCTAGTCTAGTCAGTCTATCATAGCGTTCTATAAACGAACAGACCCACCCCACCACCACCACTGCAAAGCCGTTGGCTCGGCTTCGCGGGCTAGTCACATGACCTTTAAATCCTGCCGAGCGAACCCAGCTTCCATGGTCAAATCGAACCACTTCCATTGAACTTCACCACATCCATTCCCACCACCCCGAATACACCACAACACAATGTCCGGAGCTATAGGAAAAGCAGGAAAAGCCGCACAACAGGGCGCAAAGGCCGCCGCTGGCAACCCCTCTGTCAAGGGAGCCCGCAGAGATCCCGAGCTATTTGTACGTGCCGTTCCCATCCTCCGGCCCCTTCCAGCTTCAATTGAGATCTCAATTGAGTCCCTAGCTAATCGCATGGTGGTTGCTGCATATATAGGTCCTTTTTGGAATCATGGCTGGCGCTTTCGGTCTCGCGGGTTTCTACTTTGGTCGCAAGCCTACATCATCGACATCCGAGGCCAAGGTCAATGTTGCGCAGGGTAGCATGCCGTGGCAGACGGAGAGCACAAAGGGGGATGAGGCTAGAGAGCATTTCAAATACCAGTACCACCCGGTTGGTTCTTGTTGGTCCGGAAAAGTTGTTTGCCATGCTAACTGGTTTCTGTAGGGTGGTGACCCGAAGAACCCTCCTAAGGACGCTCCAAGCGCCTTGCACAGCGTGGTTGTGCCTAATGTCACTTTGCCAAAGGTATGAAGACTCCGATTTATTATGTTTGAAGGATTGGGAGAGCACCAGACTTGGGATGGTAAAATTGCCTGGGAAGGGTGGATTGGGCGGGTTGGGCAGATTCTTCTCAGCAGCAGACCTGAGAATTGGCAATGCATTGGCAGACGCAATAAATGCTAACGTGTGACTGTCTAGGAGCTGCACGAGAGGTACAACAAGTGGGGTAAAGATGGATACTAGATTGGTAGAGATTGGGACGAGGTAGATATGGGGTGGGGTTTGAGAGGTCCCGTTGTAGATACATAGACTGGAATTCTTCTTGCGTGTTACCGATTGAGGATCCTCAAGAATTACATACTCCATGTGAAATCGATGAGACATACTGCATTGATTAGGACTACCAAAGCAAGATAAGACATTCCCAGGTACTTGAGTCGGAGTCACTTGGATTTCTTCATGTATAAAGGTAAAGTTTATATCGAAAATGTCTTTTGATATCTCATCTTGTGTAAGACATTTCGAGCTTTCGACAGGAGGTGGAATATAGAAGGTATTCAGGCAGAAGAATGGGAATTGGGAAATACATTATGGGTATCATAAATACGTGATATACTTTCCACATATACGTATCTACGTCCACACAACCGTGCCAAAACATTACATCCCAATCCCCATATAGCCTCCTCCTCCGGCCATTCTAGCCCTCATGTATTTGTTGCTTATATGACCTGAGTGACGCCTCGAATTCAATGGCACGGCTAGCAAATAGGTCTCGGATGATACGATAAGGTTCCCATTGAAAGTATTTGGAAACCAGGACTGCTCCTCTCTTCTTCTATCCGCAGAGATGTTCCCCATACATTGGGTCGATCTGAGGGTAGAGAGATGTGTGTGTAGAACTTTTGTTGGACGATTGGGTTGCACTTCTTGGTTCACGAGACTATGGTACAACTCGGTGTATTTTAGACAGGCATCCGAAAAGATTTACGAGAGGATCTCTACTGGCAAGAGGGATGGCCGCTTGTTCCTCTCTGGTGGCCTGGTGTTTTCCTTTGAGTATACGACGGTGATGGAGTTGAAGTTATTTTGAATCCATATAAAACCAAACTGATATGTTTCAGCCTTGTCCTGCTAACAGGGATGCGTGTAGACGCTTGCCCTATTTGAATGTCGTGGTTCTAAATTAAGAGTGTCGACTTAGGTGTTATAAGAAATATATCTAACAAAACAACATTATCAAATGATGTATATTCTTCTGGATGACTCTTATAAATGTAGATTGATATATCTATAAATAATAATGCCAGCTCAATAAATATAGAATGGCCCCCATATTAATTATTCGTGGTTCTAAAAGTAGACCGACTCCCTAGGCGCGACTAGCTCTGGAGCTTCCAAGGTTCAGCTGCAAGTCAGGGGGGGACTCGGGCGGAAAAGATCTGGCTTGATGGCCACGATTAAAGGGATACGATATCCTGTCTACCACCACGACACGCCCAACCCTCCACCTCAAGCTGTCCGATCCGTGGATTTCGATGCAACAACACTTTTAATTCTGTCTGCGATTCTTTTTCTACGCTCATTTACGGATTGCGACAATTGGAACGCTCAAGGGCCCTGGTGTGAATCCAGGAGTACGCACGCGTGGGCTGTGAAAGCTCAAGACCTCGTCAGCCTCTCCTCGACATCTAATAACACATCGCAAATATGGCGAAATCTTCGAAATCTGGCAATTCCGCCGTGGGAAAGATTCCGCGCAGCCCGTCGGCACAGAAGGTTGTGAAAAAGTCGGACGATTACACTTCGGAAGGGGTGAAAGACCACGATGTCTTCCTTTTACCTGGCTCCGACTATCAGGTCATGCTCGTGGTCACGGTGTTGGCTGCTATTGTGAGGCTATTTAGGATATACCAGCCAAGCAGTGTAGTGTTCGATGAAGTCCAGTAAGCCCTCCCGATTCCCAAAATCTGCGAGCAATTGCTAATAGGCGCCCCAGCTTCGGAGGATTCGCATCGAAATACATCAAAGGCAAATTCTTCATGGACGTCCACCCTCCCCTCGCAAAACTACTCCTCACATTAGCTGGTTGGTTAGCTGGATACGATGGAGAATTTGACTTCAAAGACATAGGAAAGGACTACTTGGAGCCTGGTGTCCCATATGTGGCCATGAGAATGCTCCCAGCTGTCTGCGGTATTCTTCTGGTTCCTACCATGTTCTTGACTTTGAAAGCTGCTGGATGCAGAACGGTCACTGCAGCTCTGGGATCTTGCCTGATTGTATTT
This sequence comes from Lachnellula occidentalis, assembly GCA_007821535.1. Lineage (NCBI taxonomy): Eukaryota > Fungi > Ascomycota > Leotiomycetes > Helotiales > Lachnaceae > Lachnellula > Lachnellula occidentalis. The sequence goes on from QGMI01000430.1 coordinate 5,609, forward strand.
GGTAAATTTTCCAATTCCTCTGCCAAGGCAATTGCTGACCAGGTTAGAAAATGGTCTCCTTACCCAAGCACGCTTGATTCTCCTCGACTCTCCCCTCATGATCATGACCGCTTTCACAGCATTGGCGTTTACCTCGTTCACAAACCAACATGAACAAGGTCCCTCCAAGGCTTTCGAGCCAACCTGGTGGTTTTGGCTTGCAATGACTGGTCTTGGATTGGGCGCAACTGTTAGCGTTAAATGGGTTGGACTTTTCACAATCGCCTGGGTTGGAAGCTTGACTCTTGTCCAGCTGTGGGTTCTACTTGGAGATTATAAGACAGTTACTCCTGTAAGTTCTCAACCCCACCTGTCCAGGGATCTTGCTGATCGGCATAGCGCAAATTTGCCAAGCATGTCGTGGCAAGGATCTTCTGCCTCATTGTGATCCCTGTAACATTCTATATGGCAATGTTCGGGATCCATTTCCTCTGCTTGACCAACCCCGGTGATGGAGATGGATTCATGAGCTCCGAGTTCCAGGCTACTCTCAACTCCAAGTCTATGCAGGATGTACCTGTCGATGTTGGATTCGGTAGCCGAGTCAGCATCAGGCATCACGCAACCCAAGGAGGATACCTACACTCGCACAACCTTATGTACCCAACCGGTAGTAAACAGCAGCAGATCACTCTCTACCCCCACAAGGATGAAAACAACGTTTGGCTCCTCGAGAACCAGACTCAGCCGCTTGACATCACTGGGCAGCCCATCAACGGCTCTGATGCATGGGATAATCTGAGCCCTCCAGCTTTTATCAAGGATGGTGACACTCTCAAGCTGTATCACTTCCAAACCCACCGCCGCCTCCATTCTCACGATGTCCGCCCACCTGTCACCGAGGCCGAATGGCAAAACGAGGTATCTGCATATGGGTATGAAGGCTTCGAGGGTGATGCCAATGACTTTTTCAGAGTTGAGATCATCAAGAAGATGTCTGACGGAGAGGAAGCTAAAAATCGTCTCCGAACTATCCAGACCAAGTTCAGGCTTGTACACGTGATGACTGGTTGCGTTTTGTTCTCACACAAGGTCAAACTCCCTGACTGGGCTTCAGAGCAGCAAGAAGTTACTTGCGCAAAGCAAGGTACCCTTCCAAACAGCGTTTGGTACATCGAACAAAACGAACACCCTCAACTTGGTGAAGACGCCGAGAAGGTTAATTACAGAAACCCCGGTTTCTTTGGTAAATTCTGGGAGTTGCAGAAGGTCATGTGGCACACGAATGCTGGACTCGTTGAATCTCACGCTTGGGACTCTCGCCCACCATCCTGGCCTATTCTCCAGCGTGGTATCAACTTCTGGGGCAAGGACAACCGCCAGATTTACCTCCTTGGTAACCCTATCATCTGGTGGAGCTCTACCCTGGCAGTTGCAATCTTTGCTGTCTTCAAGGGTCTTGCAGTTCTGAGATGGCAGAGAGGATTCAAGGACTACGACAACTCGATCTTCAAGCGCTTCGACTACGAAGTTGGTACTATGGTTCTCGCATGGGCGTTCCATTACTTCCCATTTTACCTGATGCAGCGTCAACTCTTCCTCCATCACTACTTCCCAGCCCTTTACTTTGCTGTCATCACCCTTTGCCAGACATACGACTACGTTGTGGCTCGTATTCCAGGCGTTGGTCTCCGCGAAAACCCAATCATCGGACGTCTCGGAGCTCTTGTCTTCTTGTCGTTGAGTGTCGTTGCATTTGGTCTCTACTCTCCTCTAGCATATGGCAACCCATGGACGCAATCTGCTTGTAACGCAGTGAAGCTCTTCGACTCATGGGACTTCGACTGCAACACCTTCCTAACAGATGTACCTACCCCCTCTCGCGGACTTCCTATACCAGGACACAGCTGACCTTCACAGTACTCCCAATACTCCTCCCAGTCCATGAACGTAAACGACAATGTCCACAAGACCGACTCCCCTCTAGTCCCTACTGAAGCAGCCCAAATCCCCCAATTCGGCGACGGCTTTCAACAGCCCCTCGTCGAACAACCCCAAGGCATCTCTGAAGCCCCACCAATGGTATCCGCACCCCCTGAACAACCACCACCACCAGGACAAAGCGTGCTCTCCCGCGAAGAAAAAGTAGAGTACAGAGACCAAGACGGCAACCTCCTCGACGAAGAACAAGTCAAGTCCCTCGAGGGCAAAGTAAGCTTCAAAACCCGCTACGAGACACGCACACGCATGGTCGACGCAGCCGGCAACGAAATCAGCCCTGAACAAGCCGAAGCTGCCGGTGTAGCGCCGCCGCACCCAGATGTCGATGGGCCAGATTCTTCGACAGCGGGGAAGCCGGAGCCGGATCACCAGGATGCGCCGAATGCGCAGAGGGAGGTGATGGCGGATGAGAGCAAGGAGGAGAGTGTAGCGAAGTCTGACACTGGCGCAGCGAAACCGGCTAGTGAGGGGAATGAGGCTACGGGTGCTGCTGCGTAGATTGTGTATTGAATAGTATCGCAAAAAAAACTCTTCTTTTGTATGTTCGGGCTTGGTTGGGTGGGAGCAAGGAATGAAAGTGCGCTTTGCATGTTGGCGATGTATACTAGGGTGCATACCGCGAGCGAGCGAATAATACATCTATAACTCCGATAGCCCGCCGTGTCTGTTACTCGTGAAGTGAAGATCACTTCTGACGTTGTCTGTCTGTGTGAAAGACAGCTTGGCGTTTGTTTATTGTGCCCCTTGAAACCACTTTTTGGGGGGATTTTTGGAGAATCTACTCGTTTTAATCGCTGTACTGTAAGTACTATAGAGGAGTTGAGAAGGCGGTGAGATTATAGGTTGGGTTTTGAGTATATATATCTCAAATGGACGAGGCTTGGATGTGGCGGTATAAGTAATTGACTGTGGGGATTGGAAATGCTTAGATGAGGTGAGGAAAGAAGGTCTGTTCTCTGTTCTCTGTTCCCTGTTAAGAGTACTCTCGACCTCTACCTCTACCTCTACCTCCATTTCTCAACGTCCGTCTATTACCCACGCTCTTTCCCACTTATGTTGCCCCAGGCTTGTCATGGTACCAACGTGTGTCAACACGTCACGTGTGGAATCACGTGCGCTTCAACCATAAACTATATATATTTGGTTATTCCCTAAGAACACCTCCCTTCGTTGCGTTTATCCTATTTACTGAATAAAAGCCACCCAATGCAATAGCCACTTGATGATCTAACCTTCAACCTAAAGGTTTCAGGCATAAGACCTTGAGCTATATTCGTCCCTTAGCAAGGCTCCAAGTACTCGATCCTATCGACGGGGGAGGGCAACGCTGAGATGTACCGAAGGAATGTTCTTGAAAGAGCCAATGGTCAGAGAGAGTTTTTGATCGTGTCTTTCGACTGAGTGGCTGGGAATTGTTTATGACTTGGTTGTTATTTTAGATTCTGGCTATCCGAAACGTTGCTTGAGACCAGTCAAAGAGAATCCGATGATAATAAAATTCCAATTTTCAGTTGCAGTACTGATTATTGACCCCGACGGTGAAATACAAAACTGTCTATCTCGGTAGTTTGGTGGTAGCCAAAGTAACTTCTGTTCCTTCCATGTGATCCACGACTTGTCAATAGCCAATCCGTTATGACTCTCCTCTTTCCTCTCATGAGGATAGTGAGAACTAGGAGAAAGTCCAATTCGGTCTATCTCGAACGTCCTGTCGAAAGCAAAGTTGTCAATATGACGACTATGGTCCTTAGCTACCTGCTGGTAGCAGCTAGTGCTTAGGTCCCAGATCTTGATAGTCTTATCACGTGACGCTGACGCTAGCAACTTTGAGTTGTGGGAAAAGGCGACGGATGTAACGACTTGTGTATGGCCCTCAAGCGTCTGTTGGCAGAACTTCGGAGTAGCGCTCATATTCCAGATTTTGATAGTCTTATCATTTGCCATATTTGGCATTAACGCTAGCAGCTTTGAGTCATGAGAAAATGAGACGGATCTAAGACAACCATATTGACCCTCGAGCGTCTGCTGGCAGGAACCAGTGCTTATCTTCCAGATCTTGATAGTTTTATCATATGACGCTGACGCTAGCAGCTTTGAGTCATGAGAAAATGAGACGGATCTAATCCAACCATTGTGACCCTCGAGTGTCTGCTGGCAGGAACCAGCGCTTACATTCCAAATCATAACCGTCTGGTCATTGGACCCTGATGCTAGTAGCTTTGAATCGTGTGAGAATGTGACGGAGTTGACGGCGCTATGGTCTTCGAGCGTCAATAAAAGGGCATGCCAATCTACCTCCATTTTTGGTTGCAATAAAATCCAGCTCGGTATACGTTTCTGGAACGTATTTCGAATGATACTTTGTTGCGGGGCAAATATTAGCGCAGAGGAGTAAAGCTGAAGCGGCGACGAGCTAACTATCGAGAAGTACCTGGGGACGAAACGCTTAGCGTCGTGAAGGAATCCTGAAAGCTTGGTGCTTCTTGTAGGCTAGATCATCTTTAGTGACAGTCGCACATGACATATCAAGGTACTTACGCCTCCCATAGCTAGCAAGTTGTCAATCATGTCAAAGCTTTTTGATAACTCCCCAATTAAACTCAATGCTTCAAGCCAATGGAGGAAATGCTCCTCCAAGAAAGCAAAGACGAGCCCATTATCTGACAATGCGTTCTCGTACCCCAGAAGTTGGTCTGGGGTCGAGCAGAGATGCTTAAACCAATAGACGCATGCGTATTTCACAGTCGCAAGAGGATCTGGGATTGGCGGCTTGATGTCATCGATAAAGATCCCTGGATGATCCAGCTTATAGATGTCTTGTTTTAGTGTCGCGGACATGACCTGTAGCGAGCGGGAAAATATAGTACGGTGTACGACTTCCTTTCCACCGAGAAAGATTCCATCAGACGCAGCTTCGAGTAAAAAGTCCTTTGCGGACTGATGGACGAAGAAGATGGTGTTATCTCGAACAGTAAGAAGAGAGCCACAAAGCCCTATGATATCGGTCAAAGCTTCGTCGTTATTGCAGACATCTTCGGCTATGTCCACCATAGATTTCAGCTCACCTAATGTAATCGGGCGATATGCAAGGCAGACGACGGCAATTATTTGCTTGCAGAGATTGGCTATTTCTAACTTGCACATTTGGCCTATCATCTGCTGGTAGATGGCATCAAGTCCAGGTGGAAACGTCTTCAGCCTCTTGAGAGGATTGTGGAATCGGTGAATCTTATCGAGCTCTTGACATACCAAAGCTACCCAGAGGAATGTGTCTTTCGCATTTGAATTTAAATAGCGCTGAACAGAATCTCGTGTGTCATCGGTGTACTTCTTTGTTTCCGATAATCGGTCCACCTTGTGCTGGATGTACGTGCCGACAGCAGCGGAAATGGACTCTGGGCTCAGCTCGAGACAGAGTGTCATTTTCTGCTTTGCAGTATCTAGGCCCTCGTCAATGTCCGGCCAATTGCGACTAGAGACAATCCACTTGACTCGAGGATATGCAGTCGAATTGTTAGCAATGAAATTTAGAAGCAAGCCCAAATCTTCAACGCACTCGTCGAGCGCGTCGATGATCAAGTAGGTGTCCTGTGTTCCCGGGTCTTGGAGAATGCTCTTGAGCATTTTCGACAACTCCCACCAAGCATTTTGGTCCTTGAAGAGTGCCGCCACAGCATGACGATACTTCTCCGGTATATTCGAGATGAGAGACGGTTGCTGGCGAATGAGAAGGTATATGAGGCCGCGTAGCACGGCAATTGCGTTGTTGAGGCGCGAGTCGGTGGCTTGGCAAAAGAAGTAAGCCAAGTGACTCTTGTGCTTGTCGTCGACAGTCGTAGATTCCAGCTCATCAATGATACCGCAAATCAGCATAGTCTTGCCCTTGCCAGGGTCACCCTTGATCCAGAGCAGCTGGCTTTCTGGGTTGTTGTGCCATTGTCGGAAGTCGTCGTTTTCGAGGATCCAGCGGTATGAATCCTTCAGTAGGCCACCCTTTGTTTGCTCAATGCGCTCCTTGTCGACGGTGGGATCTGTCTCCCGCAGATCGGCTAGACAGCGGTCGTCCTCACTTTGGCCTGGCAATCGATATATCAGGGAACGATTATACAGGATGGTGGACAAAGTGGAAAGACACACTCACGATGGAAATTGATATCTCCCTGAACATTCACTTGATACGCAGAACTGCCGTGGGCTGCTGTAGCATCGCCGAAATGCTGTTCGAGATGCGCGCCAACTCGTTCTGGTGTTACGGCCTGCATTGCTTTCTGCCCACTTAGGTCGGGCTAGGTGATTATTCAGGTGGCGCACCAGGACAGTTACACTGGCGTGGCTCTTGCTATTTAATGTAAGTAGGTAGTCTTCAATATGATATCGGGATGTTTGTAGACGACAGGACAAGTTCTATTTGGACTGGAGAGGTGAGGCTGCGGCTGAATCCTATTAATAGGTACCTACATTAGCTTGATGTTGTCGCGAGGTGAGGCTTGGGCTGGGAATGCAAAAACTACACTTGCTTTGGCATAACTTGACACCGTTTACAGGACTGCTCCAATCCTGACTCCTGCTAATAATTCACAAAAACAAGGATCTGCGTATTATTTCAAGGCCAAATGGATCCATTGAGCGTGACCGCTAGTGCTATTGGCATTGTGGCATTTACGTGGAAAAGCTGTAAAGCCTCATACGAGCTCATCGACGGAGTAATAGGGGCACCAAAAGCAGTTGCTCACACGAAGGAACTCCTTTCGGAAACGCAGAATACATTGAAGGGCCTGGAAGATTTGTTGGGATCAAAATCCCAACCGGCCAGCGTCCTAGATTCTGTCCTGCAGGAGATACAACTCGACGTCGCTCTCAAATCGACCCAGAGTGTCTGTGATGAATTCTGCAAGACAATGAAGGGGTTGACGAGACGTTCGACTGATTTGGAGCTCAGCAAGCGCGATAAGCTAGGGGTCAGCTTCCACGAGTCGAAGATCAGCAAGTTCAACCAGCAGCTGAGTCAGTGCCAGAACACTATATCACTGGCGCTTGCATCGATAAACCTGCAAGTTTTGCGCCTGATCATGCTGCTTCTCAACTAACCATCAACAGAATTGTGTCAATCCGTACATCAGACGATATCCAGCGACTCGAAGCGCGTTTCACGGCCCAAGAGACGGCTCTGGCGAGCCTGGAGAAACAACTTCGCGATAACCAGGCAGCCCTTCAAAATGTTTCCAAGGATATGATCATCGACGAGATGGGGGATAGCTGGTCCACTGCCGAGCGGAACTCGGGTGTTGCTCTAACTTCGCAACTTCGGGAAGTCTGCGCAGAGACTCTCAAAACCACGCGAGCAAAGCGTACTGGACAAAGCTTTGGTGACATGGAGGTGCAGGAATCCAGGGCATATCAGGGGATAGTTGGTATCGCGCAGAGTGGAATAAAGCAAGCGTTCGGGAAGTTGACGGCTACGCATAGCAGTACAGCAGCTCAAGGCCAAATGGATGCGGCTTCATTTGCCATGATGTTTGGCAAGTGATGAACGCTCTGCAGTCCCAGCCACTGGGTCTAGAATGTGATGCAGGGGAGATAGTAGCGTAACAAGGCATAACGAGTAAAGAAAATGTTCGGGAATATGGAGCAATTGTTGGGGGTCTATGAATGCGGAGATATCAATGCTTAAATGTGAAGCTTAATTTCACGCGCACGGGCCCACATACCCACTACATTAAGAGCAATTTGTCCTGTCTCTTATTACACGGATATATTTCACTCTGCTTTATTACATCACTTTATTCTACTTGCGACTACCCCTGACAACTTAATCCACTTTTACCCCTATAATTTTCTAATTATAGGGCAAACGGCTAGTTTGGAGCTAGTATAGAACCACTGATTCTCTAACTGGTTAAGGAAATCTGCCTAGTTCGGGCTTCGTCACCTTGGTTCAGTTCAAGTTCAGACGAAAAGTTAGCAGTTAACTAACAATCGAAAGCACTGCATATATAGCGTACTTACCTGTATGACTAAATAATTGACCATAACTATACTCTACATCTTTCGCTGCGCTCTCTATTCCGGTATATCCAATAGCCCCGCTAGCTACCAAATGCTTATTTGGTTACCTCCACCCTATTTCTCGGGAATACCACACAATCTAATCTACTTAGAGATATCTCCTCCGCTCCAATGATTGGTTCTCACTAAGAAAGCTTCATAATTAACGCCGGATAACGGCTATCAGTTGTTGAAACCACACGCACTACTCCGATATTCTATCTTATATCCCCGATAATAGGAGGTTAGCTTTAGCTGATCCTGCCTTCTTATAGACTAGAGGCTCTGCGGCCTCTAGTCGGTTATCTTAGTATCTTATCTCGTAGATCTTGATAATTCGGCTCCGATCTAGTAATCGGTCGGTGCGACAGAGGTCCGTAGTTCTGGTTTCGTTATCATTGCCTTTACCTTCACGGCCGCATTGCTTTTGATATCTACAATACTATAATAGTACTTTGCAGACTAGCAGGGAAGTACCAGCACCCACTCTCGCCCACGACACATGATAGCTATGGGTTGATTGTTGCTAAATCGTGTTAGCTTATTGCAGTGAAGATGAAATGTTTTATTTAAAGGTGGGGTGTTGCAACTTCTAGCAATTTTTTTATCCCTTATATACTCTTATCCAGTTCAACCTGCTTCATTGTATTCAAAGTCCTAAGTTTTGAAAGCAAAGTTGGCGATACATTATGTTAGACTCATACCATGATATTGTACCTGGCACAGTTCATCTAGTGGATGTAGACCACGACATACAAGGACGGCATCTCGATGGCGATCAGGATATTGTTTTGGTGCCGAAGCCCAGTTCAGACCCAGAAGATCCGCTCAACTGGTCCAAGAAACGTAAAGGTTTAGCGATTGGTATGGTATATTGCTATACGATTGGACTTGGGATTTCATCAGCTGTGCAATACTCGGGTTAGTAATATGAAATTCTTTGGGTGATTGTACTAATATGTAAAAGTCTTGACCCAAATCACCGAAGCCACTGGCATTACAAACTCCCAGCTCAATCTTGGCACAGGTCTACAATTCCTTTTCCTTGGCTGGGCAAATCTAATCTGGCAACCTATCGCTTTAACATATGGCCGTCGAGGCGTCTATGTTCTTTCGGCGTTTCTCTGCGTCTTTCCCATCATATGGTCTGCGTACTCTACAAGTTCAGGAGAATGGTATGCGCACAGAATCATATTTGGAATCGTAGGCGGACCAATTGAGTCACTTCCAGAGATATCAGTGCCGGATCTCTTCTTTGCACATGAAAGAGGCACATACATGGGAATCTACGTCTTCTTGTTATTCGGATGTAATTTCGTCGCGCCGTAAGCCTTATCACTTCTCAATCTCAATTTGTGCTAATACATTCTAGCTTATGTGCCGGCTGGATTGATCTCGCTGCAAATTGGCAATGGGTCATGTACTTTGGCGCCTTAGTACAAGCTGTGTCATGTATAATCATCTACTTCTTTTTAGAAGAGACGATATACTTCCGCAACACAGTCGAAGGTGTTGATGATGGAGACAGCGTACCGCAGACCGATGATTTGCTTCCTCAGAAGAAAGAAGTTGACAACGAGCCCAAAATTGTTGAGGAACCTACCACCACATCTTCAGGTACTACATCGTTGCAGAAATCATATTGGCAGAAACTTGCTTTGTTCAAATCAGTGCCTGGACGACCCTCGGTTAAGCAGATGTTCAAGATGATGTACCGCCCGCTGCTGATGATGTATCACTTCCCGTCAGTTACCTGGGCCGGTTTGTAAGATTTCCTTTTCTTTCATGTCTTCTTACGCTAACAGGTCTAGGGTATATGGCACTTGTCTATCCTGGTATAATGTCCTTAATGCTACAACTTCTTCTCTCCTTAGCGCCTCGCCATATTTCTTCTCCTCTGGCCTTGTCGGAACCGCGTATGTAGCTCCGCTTATAGGAGCTGCATTTGCAGGTCTTTGGAGTGGTTGGGCTACTGACAAATTCGCTATCCGGCTCGCTCGTCGTAATAATGGCATTCGAGAGCCAGAACACAGACTTTGGGCTCTCGGTCTCTCTGGATTGCTGTGTGCGGGCGGTTTGATCCTATGGGGCGTCGGTGCTGCAAATGATTTAAGTTGGGTTGGACTGGTCTTTGGATTAGGTATGCTCGCATTTAGTGTGATTGCTGGTGGTTCTATTACGTTGAGTTATGCTGTGGATTGTTTCAAGGTAAGTGTTCATTGAATAGTTCTCAGTATATCACTAATAAAGTAAGGAAATCTCTGGCGAGACAATGATGTCTGTTGTTGTCATTCGGAATACAACTGGCTTTGCTATTTCCTATGCCATCAACCCATGGATTGATGCTATGGGTGTACAGAATTGCTTCATTACTGCTGCAATGGTAGCTTTAGGTTGCACTGCAACGTTTTTGCCTATGATTTATTATGGTAAGAGCATGAGGAAGGCTTCGGCAGAGAAGTATTGGGAATATGTTAAAACAGCAGCAGCAACACATGGATAGATACAACCAGGACTAAGGAATAGCTAGGAAGGAAGGAAGAAGTATAAAGAAGGGGGTCTAAAGTTACTAGTAGTAACAGCAATTGCGAATTAGTTGTTCCAGGCCGTTACTAGTAGGTTTCAGAAGAGACTTCTAAATTTGAAGTAGATGGGGGGTTCAAGAACAGCTAAATGATTTGCTACTTCAATCTAAGACATACACGACTGTTGCAATAGAGTTTATTAGTTTATTGAGTAGTCGGACAAGCGACCCTTGTTCTCATCATTGGTTTTAGGGAGCTTAGTCTTCATATCAACGTCGAGTGCTGAACAAATCTTCCTGCATATAATACTAAAGTCGGACTCGATACGACAGTAGAGACAGATGCCGGCCGTAGCCTGCAAACTTGTCTTTTACGTATCTAGAAGCTAATCTTAGACGTGCTGCTGCCAGAGAACTTCGGCTGGGCTGGTGTATTCCAAATTGCCAATATAGTAATAGGAATGCACGACCTTGCTGATTATCAGGCGGAGACCAGATCTTTTGGGCAGGCGTCGTCCCTCTAGTCTTCGTGGATGACTTTACAGTACTAGATGTGACATACTCCTCACGCCGCCTCCAAGCCACCACATCTTAGGGTATATTTGCTCAATACATCCATATGAATTTCTCACATCCCGGTCTATCCTGCAACCTCTCTGTTGGCACATCCCCAAACTTCAGCTTAACACCTTATCTCTTGTCTCTCCTCTTGTTATCCTATATCATATAAATCCCCGAACCACATGTAAGTACAAACCCCGCAGCACCGAATGCAGTCGTTGTAGTAAGTGCAGGAATATACTTCGGCGCATCCTTGTTCCTGAAAATATTCGAATGGTAGTAAAGACAACCCAAATTAATGCGTCCCATCACGGCCAATATGGTGCGGCCAATATCATGCCAACATCATATGTCGGAATGTCCATTCTGGTTCCGCGCTAAGGGTTAGTTATACCTCAAACTTGTCGACCACGCCGGTCAGCTCGGCGAGATCGAGCAGGAATTCTCAGGGAGGGGATTACTTGGACATCTGATATAATCTCAAGAGTAAAATTTAAAAAAAATTTCTATTATATACCGCCTTGATTTCTGGTATCATGTCATAACATGCATTCAACCCCTCTAAGCCGTGCTTCATCAAGGACAACGAACTCCAGAGCCGTCGAAATACAAATCTTGAAACAAGTTTACATCACCCGTGTATACTCCCTGCCAAAACTTCCCTTCTCACCTCGCGGTGGACAAAAAAAGCGCACGTATTATCATAGTATCAATTTCCATACTCCCGCCTGGCATATCATATTAGATAATATATCACACATCAAACCCGCTCTCCCTCACATCCACCACAAGCCCACCATCAAACAACCTTCTTCTCCCTCTCCCCCCTAACCAACCCCTTCAACCTAACCAACCCGAACATCCTCGGCATAACCCAATCAAAAACCCACCCCCCAATCCACCCCTGCACAAACCTAACCAACCTCGCCTTATTCCCCTCCCAGAACCACTTCTTCGGCTCCCCCCTCAACGCCTCCCTCACAACCCTCTCCGCATAAACCCCCGCCTCCATCGCCCCCTCCTGACTATGCGTCACCCTCCTCCCAAACTCCCCCTCAACACCCACATACAAACTCCCCTCCGGCAGTTTCCTCTCCGTCCTCGCAATCCGACTCCTCACGCCACCCGTCACAACCACCATAACACGCACCCCGAACGGCTCTAGTTCCACACGCAGCGTGTTGGACCACGAATGCAACGCTGCTTTTGATGCGCCGTAGACGGAGCCGAAGGCGTAGGGCACGATGGCGGCGATGGAGCCGATGTTAAGGATTAGCGAGGGAGAGGAGGATATTAGGAGAGGGGTGAAGGTTTGGGTTAGGGCGAGGATGGAGAAGAAGTTTGTTTCGAAGGTCAGGCGGGATTCGGAGAGGGGGGCGTCGAGGGCGGGGAGGGTGAGGTTGCGGCCGCTGGGTGGGGGAGTTAGCTATTGTAATTTCATGTAATGTACCGGAGTTGGGCTGGGGGTTTTGTGCGAAGGGCAGGCATAGTACATACGCGTTATTAACCAGAATATCCAACCCCCCACCCGTCAACCCCTCCACCTCCACCCTCGCCGCCGCAATACTATCGCTATCCGTGACATCTAGCGCTAGTGTCGACATGCCCATTTCGGACAAATCAGTGATTTGCTGCACGTTGCGGGCCGTGGCTATGACATGGAGACCTTGATTCCGTACCTTGTTAGCACTTTTCGGTATACATAAAAGGGTTGGAGAAGGGGGTTGGAGAAGAGGCAGGCGTGTTACCTTTAGAGTGAAACTCCCTCGCTAATGCATTGCCGATTCCGCCTGGTGCACAGCTGTGTATGCGTTAGCATATGAACCTATAATAATTTCAAGTACTCGAGCTTGTACATGTATAAATTCTTGCTGGATGGAAGAGAGATGAGATGAGATGAGATATACCCGGTGATCAACACGCTCTTTCGCCCATTAGCTGCTGACATGTTGATCTTTATCTTCGCTTCAAAATACAATTGAAAGATTCTTAAGTTTTCTGCACGGAGTGTAACAATTGACAAGGAAAGGCTTAGAGATGAACGAGGTGTCGTCCAACTGTCTCAGCCTTGTGGTTTTCTACCGAGGCACGTCACTATTATCGGATTGGTGCGATAAGCACCCCTGGAATTGCCCCTGAAACTTAAATACCCCTGAATACCGCAGGGGTAAGCCGGGTACATGGAGATTCCATGTTAATCACTCAATCACAAAAACCACAATTCATAATCGAACCTCTATCTCTTCAATCATACTTCAATTTCACAAGTCATTAAAACCTCTCTTTCCTTTCTTTTCCTTTCTTTCCTTTCCCTCTCTTTTGCGTTCCTTTCCTCCCCTTGAACTCTAAATATATCCCCCCCCACTCTTCCTCCATACTTTTCATTCCTCTCCTCCCATCCATCCACAACAAACGAAAAAAACCCCATACGCACAAAATACGGGAGCCAGCAAAGGCCCAAGAAGCGAAAATACATGCTAGCTATGCGATGAATGAACGGACGATATCCAAGGACAAAGGATTACTGCCCACGATATCCTGGGTATCCTGGGTAGGTGTATTGTAACGGCGTGGCTGAAGCTGTAGCAGCGTCGTGAGAGGAAGCGGAAGTGACTGTGGCTGATGTGATGAGTGTGGAAGGGTGGGGGATGCCTGTTATGCATGTTAGTTAATTAATTAATCAAGATGTGGTTAGAAGTGGATATTAAGGGGTCTTCGTACCTCCGTAAGTTGGTGGGGGAGTATAGTAACTTTCTGCTGAAGTTGAAGTGGTGGAGGATTCCTCCTCGGTACAAGTGTCGGTGGGCGTTGAGCTTGCAGCGCCGCTGTCGCTCGAGGCACTACTAGTCCCAGTAGGTCCAACGGTCGTCGTCGAGTTTGATACTGGGTATGGAATACTCGATGTGGTAGCGGACGATGAGAGCGATGTGCTTGTGGTGATAATGGTTGATGATCCATACGCCAGGCTGCTGCTTTGTGTGGATGACGAGTTGGCAGTCCCCGTAGGGTCAGGTACCGTGGAGCTCGAAGCAGATGGGTATGTAGCTGTCGACGATGTGTACGCACCACTGTCTGTCGTTGACGAACTAGGACTCCCTGATCCCGTAGGTCCAACACCGCTTGTGGAATTTGCCGCCGTAGGGTACGGTGCGTATGAGTATCCGGGTACCGTGGAGCTCGACGCCGATGGGTACGAAGCTGTCGACGATGTGTACGCACCACTATCCGTCGTCGACGAGCTAGGACTCCCTGTTCCCGTGGGTCCAACACCGCTTGTGGCATTTGACGCAGTTGGGTAAGGTGCGTTTGAGTATCCTCCAATGGATGAAGACACGACGCCCGACACAGTGCTGGAGTGATGATGGTGCTTGGTTGTGCTGCCAGTGACGGTTGGTCCAACGCCATAGGTCGAATTGGACACTGGGTAAGGAGCGCTTGACGAAACGGACGTTGCTGCTCCACTGGCAGATGAGTAGACAGATGTTACGCTCCCAGGATATGTCGGGCCAAGCGAGGAAGTCGAGTTCGAACCTGTAGGATATGGGGCACTAGTCTCAACTGTCGACGAGACTACACCACCAGACACAGAGGATGAGGTGGCAGTGAGAGGTACAGTGCCAACTGAAGTGGGGTAGCCACCGTAGCCTGTTGAGAGAACTTCTGATGTCGAGTTGGAGATTGGGTACGGAGCCGAGGATGCAGAAGATGAAGTGATGGCCCCAGAGACAATGCCTGTACCAGTGGACAAGATGACACTAGACCCAGTGCCAGTGAAACTGGACTTAGTTCTGGTTCTCGACTTGGTATGATTCCTCGAGGCATAACCAGTTATTGATGAGCTTACACTTCCAGTCGGCAAGATTGTGACAGTTGCGTTGGAAACCGAATAAGGAGGGGAAGTCGCCCCGCCACTGCTTTCAGATGCGCCAGTGCTCAACGGAAAGGAGCTTGAGCCAGTGCCTGAAGTAGGGAAGCTCGCCGTCGTTGAATTTAGAAAGCTGTAAGGACCAGATGAGGAAGTCAAAGCCCCGGATGAAACTCCCGTACCAGTTACTCCGTCACCTGTGCCCGTGGAGGCGGCAAATGTACTGGAGGTAGAAATGCCATATGGCACGGAGCTGGTCGGAGAAGATGATGGGTCCACGGTCACGGTGGTAGTCTGATAAACAGTTATTCGGGTTGTTGTTGTGATTTCTGGAGCGCTTGTAGAACTCTGAAAGCTTACCAAAGATTCTGAACTACTGTATGCTGAGACTGAAGTTGTCACATGCACAGTGGTGATGGTGTCACTGCCACTGCTTGGGGCCGGGTAGGCATTGATGTTAGACGAACTGGCGACGGATGCAGTAGTAGCAGGAGCTGTATGGATACAAGAGCAAGCCGACGAGATCTTCCAAGGGGAATCATCACAATTCGAGATAAAATGCGGGAGGCCAGTTGTAGCGGGGTAGCCGCCAGCAGTATACGATGCGCAAAACTTCACTCCGAGTGCCGAGACACCGATGATCTGACGAAGACAGTTGTTGTGATGGCAATCATGTGGCTTAGCTGTAGAAAATGGGGGAATGTATATGGCTGTCGTTGATGGGTCGTAAGTAAACGAGCTGGTGGGGTCCGACGTTGACACGCCGCCAGTTCTGGATGATGCCCCCGTACTTGAAGAGGAGGAAGATGATGACCCCAGAGTGCTGGATGGGGCTCCATATCCGCCATATCCGATCGGGCTCTCTGTGTATGGTGTGGGAGATGCAGAGGAGCGAGTCGACTCGGTTGTGAAAGTCCCACCATTTTCGCCGCTTGACGAAGGGGAGTATGCTGGAGAAGAAGATTCAAGGGAGCTGGATGAATCGCTGGTGAGAGTTACTGGATAGTCCAGACTCGCTGATGTTGAACTGGATGAAGGCAGTTGGTAGCCAGCCAAGCTGCTACTCGTCACCGAAGTGGTGTTCGGAAAGTAAGAAACGTTGGATGATGAAGAGGTTGAGGGCTGGGAGGCAGCGGCAGTAGAAGAACTAGCAGTGATTGATCCAGAAGGCGAAGCAGGGAGAGTACCAGACAAGACAGATGAATATGCAGCTGACGACAGGGCAGTAGAGGCTGTGCTCGGGAGGTAGCTTTCAGAAGTAGCCACAGAAGAAGCTGAACATTGTGAGTTAGCTGCTAAATAGCGGGGAGTAAGTTGACTTACGAGTATACGCCGGATCGGAAACGGATGTGGCCTCACCAGAGGACTCGGAGGTCTCAGAGGATGAGGGCGACACAACACTGCTACTCTGGATGGTCGGGGAAGGACCGTAACCACCATAGTTGTAGCCGCCCCCATACCCCGCACTCGAAGTATATACCCCATAGGCTGGAGGTGCATAATCGTTGTCTTTTCGAAGTTTGAGCCATGATGGAGCAGCTCCGGTGGCTGGAATCAAAGCTAGAAGAATTGAAGTGGACGCAATGCCAATGTTCAAAGTTGTAACTCTCATGTTGACCTGATAGCACAAGTTAATATATACATTTTTGATTGAAACGCTTTGAATAGGAGGCTTTCAGAGTTGGAAAGATGGAGTGATATAACCAAACAAACATCAAAAACTCACCGAAAGCCTTCAAGGCGACTGATTTATCAGTTGGTAGTGCCACGAAAGAGTGTAATGCTGTCAAAGCAGGTAAGAGATGACGAAAGACAACTGCCCGGTTAGTAATTCAAGGAATGCGTCACGAAGACCAGCACAAGAAGACAAATCGATGTTGATGAAGGTTAAAGAAAAGAGGAACGAAAAAACTGAGGATGGAGAGGATGATAAAATATATAAGATCCAAAAAAAGAAGTATTGTTGAACTGCCCCGGAATCACCTGGCCCACTCCTTCCCGTTTGCAGATACCAAAGCATCCTTCCCAAATCACACGTCGAAAACATCTTTTCCAGTTGCTTCATCAAAAGGAGTGAGGATCCATCCAACCAGGATTGTAGCAACCGGTAGCTGGCTTCCATCATTAACTGAGTACAGACTGTTTCATGGATTGTCCTAGTAGCATGATGTCCATGGCAGGTACCCGTTCTGTACAGTTGAGATGGCAGGTTTTCACCGACCAAAAATCAACGACTTGAGAAACATATGCAATCAGAATCCAAGTCCATGAGGAAAATCCCTGATGCGACGGTGTACAGCAACATTTCTCGAGCCCTCCATAGTGTTCAAGTAACACTGGCTGAGGAACCATGCATACTCACCAATTTGACGAGACATGGGTAGCGTGCGGCTTGCCGTTGCATATGGGCCTGATAAACCTGTTCCTGCATATCGGGTCGATACCATCGCGATTTAATTGTGATATCTCGGAAAAGGTCGTTGCCACAGTTCAAGCCATGTTTTGTCTATATAGCATGCTGCATGTTGCTTGGCGCAGAAACTGACTGCACAGCAAAAGCAATCAATTTGCATGCGAGGCAGTACCGGTACCTGCCTAAGGTCAGCTCTAAAATTAAGCCAGAAATCTTCGTCAGATCTGTTGGGATTGACCTGGGAGAGAAGAGAGGAACCCCGCCTCGTGAAACTCACGAGCCGCTAACCTGCATATACACACTGTGACAGCCGCGAGAAGTCTTGCAGTCACGCTCCAAACGCACCGTCGGCTGCGGCTACCGACTTGACCTGTCGAGGAAATGCTTTGTTCGATTGGTGGATGCCAGAGTGGCGTATGCGCGGCTGTCATGATTTCCGCTCTCACTGCAGCTGGAGACGCACTCGATGCTGTGCTGTCTTCTTTGGGTTGTTTAAAGATTCTCAGACTTATCTACGACTACGCAAAGGCAATGCTGTGAGCTGTGCGCGCCGAAAGCACAGAATCTCAATGCAACGTTTGCATTATCTAGATCGTGATGCAAGATGATGATGTCCAAGAATCAAGAGATGGCACCGCCTACCTGGTAGTGCGAGTCCGGCAGTAGGCATCATGACTTTGCCATGTAATGGCTTGGGAAAACATTGATATTTCTTATCATAAACCATCGTCGATCCCCCTTTCCCATCCCCGTCCTCAAGACGCCACGCTGCGAAGCTCATATAACAAACGAATTTTAAAAGGAAAAGCGGACTCGAACCGACGAGGTGGAGATGTGGCGGCTGCAAGAACTTGAAAAGGTAAACCTTGTGCTATGGAAGCGAGTCTAGATGTAACGACGCGAGTGGACGACGGTTGTACAACAGGTTCCAAATCTCGGGTGCCTACAACTTGTGCTTAAGCGGCCTTCTTAGATTCATCCCGAGTTTTTGGGCTCTGCATCTCAGTCATTGAGGTGTTGTTGCTTTCAATGCTGTCCAACCAGTTAGCAGGGCTTCTCCTGGAAAACGAAGGGGAAAAAGCAAGAAATTTGACCCACTCGGCTGCCCACAGGGCGGCACCAACTGTGAAGTGTCAGTAATGGAGAATAATTTTGGTGGGGAGGATCATACCAGTGTTGGTGAAGGCGAAGACAATTGATGCAATTGGGACTAACTCAAGAAGAGTGGCAATTGTTCCGAATCTGTTTAGTGTCAGATGGGTTTAATTTAGCGCATAAGATAGAGAGGCATTAAGGGCAGAAGTGCTTCAGGGCGACAGAACCAGTATACAAGTGCTCTCGTCGAAGAAAGTCCAGGAAAACAAGCATCTATCTTGTCATCTTTTTTTCCCGACAAGCACAGTTACGGTGCATGGTGGCGCACCTTGGCGCATGCCGGCCGTCCGAGCACTTGTTCAGATATAGTGATGGGCACGTGGTGGATATTGCCATCACCTTGAATAGAATGAGACACGGAATGAGAGATCGACTTACGCGGTGTAAGGAGCAGTATTCTCCTTAAGCCACTCCTCTCTTTGCGATTTTGACCAGTTCTTCAGCTGAAAGTACTTTGGCAAGGTCAGCAATCGCGACTTTACAGCAAGTGGACGTGTGACTTACGCGGGTGTGCACAGCATCTCCTCTGGCCTTTCCCTGCAACAGGACGAATATGACAGTACCCACGACCGGGATGAAGTTCAAGGGCAGATACATGACGTATCGGATCAAGGCCTTTGGTGTGAATTTCTCAAATGGACTCTTGACCATCTTTCCTAGCTTCGCAATCGGATCGTTGAAATTGCCCGCCTTCAACTGACGGCCCTCGGACAGGACTCCAGTTTGCTTTCTCGCAACCAAAACACCGTCAAATGTATCCACCAACGCGTCTTGGATGAGGAAGTTCTTCGAGAGGAGGGTTATGATAGTCGAGGATTCGGAGAGGGTGAGTAGGATGGTGGTGATGGCTGCCAGGGGTCCGTTGACGAGGGAGAGCACAGCTGCCTGGGGAAGGTAGAAGAAGACGAACATGAAGGCTATGACGCCGACGGAGAGGGTCATGGTAGGAACGAGTTTTGACAGGAGGGGCTTCCATAACGTGCGGTGGGAAAAGAAGTAGAAGATTCCCTGAAAGAGTCAGTCAAGTCTGCGGCAACTGGATGGAGGAGGAGGATGTACTTTGATGGGGTAAAGGTATGCTCCGGAACTAGCAGCTGATTGTGCCAGTGCCTTTGCCTTGTTGAAGTCCTCGACGCTGTAAATTTGTATATTGGATCAGTACGCATATTTCTTGCCATACAGACAGAGCAGTCCTAGAGCACTCACGCAACCTCCTTGGCCTTGTTCTTTGCGCTGTCCATGGTGCTTGACATATTGGCTGGTAAGGGGGTGGTTTGATATCAAGAAGGCTTGGAGAAGATGGTGCTGGCGGAAAGTCCTTTGGTGTTTTGCTTTGTAGGATTGTGTAGGGGTTTGTAGTTGTATGGATTTTTGAAAGTCATCATGATCCCTCTCCCTTCCCCCACCAAGCAAGTATTCCCGTATCTTTCTTGCCAGGAATGAGCTCTTCAGCCGGTGATGTCATAACATGCGGCCGCTAGCTTTAGCGACAGATAATCGTGATTCAGGGGTAGAAGGTCACGAGACCATGCAACCTCAACTTTTCAACCTCTTCATTTCATGCTCAGCTTCACTAACAATCTCCCATGGTGCAGCCCAGCCCAAACGTGTTCAAAATGGATTGTTTAGTCCTAAGGCCAGTTCGGGAGGTGCTGCTGTTTAGTTGCTTTTCATGTCACTGCTTACTCTGCATCTTCATCTTCGAGTTCACCATCTTGTCATTTTGTTTCCTGCTTTCCAATTAGCCTTGAGAGTCCATGGCTGCAGTCAAGTCTATGTTAGCATAATCCGAGAAAGGAATTGAGCAGGATGATGAAATTCATGTTGCCCAATATCAGATCCGAAGGAACCAGTCATCCACTATGATCCTGCTACGAACAACAACAGCTCACAGCAACACTAGTAGTCACGGGATGGGATGCGACAGACCAGCCCAGAGCTACCCAGTAGGCAAGTCCAATTACCGTTGATCCCTAAAGGCGAAACAGCCGTTCGAAAAAGATATTTCCACAGACACCACCACACCATCAACATAGCCTACGTCCCTCAACACCAGGAAAGAACTATTTGATATACTGAGGGCAGTGTCATTTCCGAATGGATGATACTGGCTAGTCTTCATTTCAGCCAGCAGCCAATGCCTTCGATGTCTCATAGTGTACCTTCACTAATCAGGCTCCCATCGCTTTTTGTCTCAGTAGCCTGAAGGTCATGTGTTTTCGCGTTCTTTTCGTGCAAGGGGGCGCGTTCCCTTGCATCTCCTTTTCCATCTCTCCTTGGAAATTGTCATATATCTGAACAGATCCCGCTTCATTCTGCTGCATTATCATTGCAAACAAAAATCTCCCATTCCTTCGCGTTCCTAAACTGCGCAGCCTGTCAAATCTTAGCCAAGCAATATCAATCTCGAGCTCCTCCGACGATGGGTCTTCCCCAACCACTGCTTTGGACCAGATGAGAAGTGCTTACAATGGATACGTTTCAAACTACTGCTGTGGAGGGAACGTCCCAATCACCACCGACAGAATTATACGCTCTGCAACTAGTGCATACCAACCAATCCGCGCTCCACCTGTCTCCCTCAGATGGGACCATTCCAAGGAAGCTGGACAAGCACGTTACATCCATTTCCCACTGGATGCACCTGTTGACGGTCACCACACCGACAACCAGGACTACATGTTTCAGGAGCTACTCGAAGCTTGCGACCCTGCTACTTTTGGACTAGGCGGTAGAGATGTTCTCGATGAGCAATATCGCAAGGCTGGAAAACTCGACACCAATCGCTTCTCTACCAGCTTCCATCCTCACGATTATGGCATTGTTGATACGATTAGTCAGACCTTGCTGCCTAGTGCTCTTTCGCATATCATGCGAGATAGGTTTGAGCACAGGGGTGTCTTGGCAGAGCTTTATAAGCTAAATGTAAGTTTCCTGTGTGCCTCTCCAAGCTTATAAATTGCTCATGCCATGTCCAGGTCTACTCAGGCCCAGGAGGCAAGTTCCAAGCCCACGTCGATACCCCAAGAGGCGCTACGCAATTCGGATCACTGGTTGTTTGCCTCCCAAATCCATTTAAAGGCTTGTCCCTCCATAACGATGAGCAGAACTTTTTACTAAACGTGAGACTGTAGGCGGCCAATTCCGTGTCACCCACAAGGGGCACTCCACATTCTTCGACTGGAGCAAAAACGACACTTCCATCCAGTGGGCAACCTTCTACAGCGACTGCGAGCATGAAGTCCTGGAAGTCGAAGAGGGACATCGCATTACGTTGACATATAACCTGTATTGTGTGGAGAATGTCGGTGGGGTAATGCAATCTCACCCCACAGCGGACGCTTCATCCTTCCCATTGATGCAGAGCGCAAAAGATCTGCTTGCAGACGACAACTTCATGAGACAAGGTAAGAGAGCCTATCTCACCACGCCCCACCTGTCATTCTTTAAGCCTTTACAGGTGGAACCGTCGGATTTTATTGCGCCCATATGTACGCCCACAACAACAAAACCAGCGAGAAGCTCATGCCATTCGCCCTAAAAGGCATCGACGTCGCCATCTTCACCGCCTTCCGAAACCTCGGGCTCCAGCTCAGCGTACTACCCGTGCTTCAAGATGCCTCCTCCGACGACGAAGATATCTACGATTCCGCCACCTACGATTCCGACGATTCTCAGCCACCTGAGCGCAAGCCCACCCAAATGATAGGCGATTCTTTCCATCCTATCAAGCTTTTACACGGCGGCGAGATGTCTCGGTTTGAAAAAACGGGAAGTACAGAAACCTATCTCATTCATCTGATTACTTACTTGTACTTACTTACATATATCACCTAGGAGATTGAATGTTGCTGGCCCAGCATACCAGTCCAAGACGTGCTATGGCTCAACTCGCCGTCTGCGTTCAGCCATAACGCTGGGGGTGGCGGATGGGAAGTGGCGTTTGCGCGTATTGCATATGGTAATGAATCTTCGTTGGAATGGCAGTACTCGCATGCTACGATCATGGTTACTATTCCGAAGGTGGGGGAGAGGGGTGTGCTGAGCGGGGTTGGGGAGACGAACACGTCGACGGACCGGGCTACTTTTTGATTTTTGTTCGTGATGTGCCACACCCTTTCGTTTGAGGAATCTTGGAGTTTGTTTGTTATATGTTGAGGGGTTTAATTTGTGTTAATATCTAGACATTGGTACACTGATTATCAACTCGGAGGAACCACTTGAAACTTGGAGTCGTAGACCGTATAGTGGTTTGAAAACGTCGAATTCTCTGGTAACTTACGTCGACCTTGTTCCTCTTATGATACAACGTAAGTAACTCTAAGCTGATACGGTTAATGATAAAATTCTTTTGCATACAGTATTCCCGTCGCTGTCGAAACGCACGTAACTATAGCGACTGCTGCATTGCAGAATCCTTAGATGGGTCTGGTTGAGTAGAGTACCACGCGCATGTCAAGGCCCTATTTACCCTTCACAGCAACGACATGCAACTTCTACCCGGCCACCATAAGTGAATATATACAGATACACGAATAGACTCACAGAGCCTGTCACCTCTGGGTACGTCGAAGCAGAGCCAGCAAACTGAGACTAGTAAATAGTTTAACTAGTCTTCTTGTCTTTTTTATTGCGGAATGAAGACCGCGGAATCATGTTTTGCAAAACCGTGTAGAGGAAATGGCGTCCGTTCCGTATAAATAGATACATAGGTATAGAACGTTGATATAACAGCGGGGTATTGGAAGCCGGGATATATATAAGGGAATAAAATGCTAAGCGCTCACCTTGTAAAGAAGCGGACAATAGCAACAACGCAGATCACTAGTAAAAGACCCACCGCACTAACTTAACGCCGTGAGAAGCTTTCTTTACTTTAGACTGCATTGATTTAGTTGCTTTTCAGTACTCTCGGTGACAAAGTGTACTTGGTGGATTTACTTTGCTTGTACGTTCTCTTTTTCCCATGTCGAGGATTTAGGATTGTAATGGAAAGCTAGTAGTTTAAGATGTAGAAAGGGAAGAAAGGGAAGCTTGCAGATAGAGAGCAAGGAACTGGAAAGGCGACGGAAGCAGGGAGCGGAAAGCGGAGGAGAGGAAAGGAGGGAGCGGAAAAGAAAACAGGGGAGGAGAGGAGAAGATATCAGGAGGGAGGGGAGCGGAAAAGAGAGCGGGATGGGAAACACTCCCCATTTCATCACGTCACGTCGCGTCACGTCCGATACACGATCTTCCAAGGTACATTCACTTCTTCGGATGATATTGTTGTCGTCATTGTTATTGTTGTCAATGCCATTCAGACGGCTGCCCCTCCGATCTCGCTTAGCGGTGTCTCCTGGCCTTTCGCACTGGGAAGGCACGACGTCCGCATTCACTCGCCATGGCTGCTCTTCCCATCAGAAGGGGATTCCGAGATCGGTGAAGGCTCAACCAGCCACCCGCCAAACCTCTTCTCAGCCCTCCTTCTCATTTCCTCGCGACCTTCTTCCTTCTTCCAACATCCACAACAGTAACACCACCCTGCTCAGCTTCACCTTCCAACTTCCACCTTCCACCTTCCATCTTCCACCTCGCACCGTTGAACAGTATGTACAGTTCATTACATATCCATGAGCATCTTGATTGACGCTCGATAGAACCTTCCATCACTCGAGCAACCACAATGGCCGACGAGTGGCCGACGATGAAGAGCCTGTTCCCAGAGTGGTATGCCAATCAGACAGTCCAGCTAAAGGTCGATGAGCTCAAGGAGAAACGCTGCGGCTTGATTAAGCAACAGGTATATCTTCATCCGACTCCCATCTGCACTCTTGCTAACATCGTCCCCATAGCTGGTCAGGCTGGAAATTGACGAACAATTGGGCCAAAGTGCCGATTCCATCCTGGCTCGGATCGAGCAGCTTGCTGGCGATCAAGAGATTCGCCTCAGAGCGCTACAAACCAATCTGACCGATGCCATTACCGATCTTGACAAGATTCAAGTCAAGGCAAAGGCACGTCTGCTGCAACTGGGCGCGCTCCAGCGGCCAAGTCGTGAGATGGATTGGGAATGTGACACTGATACGGGAGAGGGCTATGTTGTTGAAACCGGATTCGAACATCGTAAGTAGCTCGCTGATCTTGTTGCACTCACGCTGACAGGTTCGAAGAGATAGATGAGGCTGAGAATGCTCTGACAAACGTCCAAGCAGACATCGGCATTGAATTCACTCGTGAGATCGTTATGACAAGCAAACTCCATCATGCTGTCACAGCTTTGGCGATTGAAAGCAATTTTGATTCCGAGACAACTGTCAAATGGCTTGAAATTACCAACAAGAATGGTGTAGAGATTCGACATGGCCACCGGCTTTACACAAACACCCGTGCTGCCACAGATTACATGGCTCACATGCTCAAGCAAGCCATCCAAAAGCACGAGGAGGAACAGCAGAAGCGAGAGGCACAGTTGACTGTCCTGAAATACAAACAACAACTTGAGATGGCTAAACTGCAAGAGGCTCACGAGACAGAGCTTCAGAGAGCCTTGGCTAGAAGTCTCTGGGGTGTCTCTGGCCTTTCATTAGACAACCCAAAGCCCGACACTTCGTCAACCAGCCCGGTTTCTCACGCCAGTCAATCAACCCCGTCGTTCAAGTCGAATGAAACCATTTGTGATCATTGTGAGCGACACGGACACGAGATGGAACAGTGTTGGGAACTTCATCCGGAAGTCAGAACCCAGGCATACAAGAATCTCAAGACTTATGTATGCAACGGATGCAAGCGAGTTGGTCATTGTGAGAACAGTTGCTTCGAGAGTTTCCCAGAGAAGCGAGCGGCGTATATTAAATGGAAGAGTGGACGTGCGCAGAGAGGATTGTCGAGCTGATGCTATATCCAGTGGAGGAGATGTCGGTGGGCATACTGTATCCAGTGGCGGAGATAATCGATAGGAATGCTGTATCCAGTAGAGGAGATGTCGATGGGAGTGTGACAATTAAGTTATAGCAATTGACATGCCTTTGCCTTCTGATTCCTGCCTTCTTTCTTCTTCTTGCTTCTTTCTTCTTGCTGCAAATGCCTCCAACACGTCACCCCTCAAGCTAACACCTTTGCCTTCTGATTCTCG
>QGMI01000431.1:0-31255 GCA_007821535.1 Lachnellula occidentalis
GATCCTTGCATCGACCCGTTTGAGAATAATGTTCCATGTCCAGTAGATGATTGTCCCTGATCATTAAAGCCCCCATAGCCCATCTGAGGCATGGATCCTTGCATCGACCCGTTTGAGAATAATGTTCCATGTCCAGTGGATGATTGTCCCTGATCATTGAAACTCCCAGACCCCGCATAATATGAATCTAGCGGTGCTCCCCCGTACGAGCTAGCGTCCGACGAGGCCATCGAAGGTCGACGAGCATTGAAGTGGTTTGAGGTCGAGGCACCTAGAAATTCAGGAGTTAGCGATTGTCCTTGTGGATTTGAATGGATCATAGCAGCTGTAATTCTACCAGCGCAGAGATTGTGCTCGGCCTGAAGGGAATCGTATCTGCCTTGGAGGCTTTGGTTATCATTCGAGACCTTCTCAGTACAAAGGTCGTGAGTCCGCACAATCTCGTCAAACCGGCTCTGCAGATCCTGATAAGTCTCCTTCTCGACCTTGTCATCACAAAGCTTGTGGGCGTCGACAACGCTAGCGAGTTCTTGTTGAAGTTTTTCGTGAACGCCCTTCTCGACCTTCTCAACACAGAGCTTGTGGGCGCCGACAACACTAGCGAGTTCTTGTCGAAGATGTTCGTGAACGCCCTTCTCGACCTTCTCGTCACAAAGCTTGTGGTTGGCAGTAAGCTGTTCGTATTGACGGTGAATGTCCTTCATCTGCTCGGCACAAGGCTGATGTTCCTCGGTAAGCTGCCGATGTGTTTCCACAAGCCTATCATATGTAACCTTCTCCACCTTCGCGTCAGAAGTTATCTGAAGCTGAGAAAATCGAGTTTTAAGATTTTCATGCACCGATCCCTCAACTTTTGAAGCACATGAAGCATGAGCTTCGGTGCTCTCCTTGAGCTGTGTTTCACAACCGGCCATCTTGCTGACAAGGTCGGCGTGGGCTTGAAAAAGATCTGCATATGAAGGGACCTTGTTATTCAGGATTTTAATCTGCTCTTGGAGATCTAAATTGTTAGCCTTCAATGATTCATTCTCCTTCGAATACACCGCATTGTCTTCTTCCCATTTCTGAAACTCGGGTGTGTACTTTTTGATATGAATTTGATAGAGGAGTTCGGTTTGACGTAGTCCTTCTGCAGCATATGCCGTTCGCTGAGCTTCAACATCGAATTCATTTTTAGCGGTTTGTTGTTCCTTTTTGATGCGCGTTAGTTGTTTGGTTTCATCCTGATGCCGCTTTATTTCTGCGGCTAATTCCTTCTCTCTAGGCTGAAGTTGTTGCAATCTTGCCTCATACTGTTGCTTCTGCCTGATCAGCTCTTCCTTCTTGGGCCCAAGTTGTTCGAGTTGATCCTTGTACGCCTTTTTCGAATTGGCCAATTCAATTTCGTTGACCCCAAGTTGCTCAAGTCGATCCTCGTACGCCTTTTTCGAATTGGCCAAATCAGTTTCCTCGGCCTCAAGTTGTTCGAGTTGATCCTCGTAGTTCGTTTTCGAATTGTCCAACTCAAGTTCCTTGATCTGAAGTTGTCCAACTTGATCTTTGTATTTCTGTATCGAATCAGCTAATTCATTCTCCTTGACCTGAAGTTGTTCGAGTTGATCCTCGTAGCGTGTTTTCAGACCACTCAGCTCATTCTCCCTAGGCTGAATCCGGTTGAACATATCATCATATCGCTGCTTCGATGCAACTTGCTGCTTCTTTGACTCTTCCCATTCCTTTTCTTTTGGCTCGAGTCGAAGTATCTCGGCATCATACTGATCCTTTGATTGTTTCAATTCCTCTTCTTTTGGCTGGAGTCGAAGTATCTCGGCATCATACTGCTCCTTTGATTGTCTCAATTCCTCTTCTTTTGGCTGGAGTCGAAGTATCTCGGCATCATACTGATCCTTTGATTGTTTCCATTCCTCTCCTTTTGACTGGAGTCGATTTATCTCGGCATTATACTGTTCCTTTGATGCGTTCCATTCATTCTCTTTTGGCTGGAATTGCGCAAGTTCGGCGTTGTATCCAGTTTCCAGTAATCGAAGACGTTGCAATTCACCAGCTTCCGCCTTCCAAGTTGCCTCCTTGCCCGCCAGATCTGCAATACCATCGTTGGCAATCTTCAACCTCCCTTCGAAATCAGCCTTCTGATTAGCCAAATCTACACCAGATTGAATAACCTGTGCCCCAGTATTCTCGATAGTAACTCGAAGCTGCTTACTAGTCTCCTCGGCGGTTGACAGCGATATAGTGGTCTCTTCCCACCTAGTCTTGGCGAATTCCTCATCGCTTTTCAACTGGTCATGGGCAATGACCAAATTATCGTAGGTCTGAGTGAGAACATCACATGCCCGTCGGAGCTCTTCGAGTGAACCTTGGACCGTGCCTAGACTCTCCTGATCCGAAGTTCTCTGGGCTTTCAGGACCTGGATATCGGCTTCCAATCCTTTGTTCGTCAACTCTAGACCTAGCTTCAGAGATTCCAGTCCGTCAATCAAGGTCTGGCCGGACTCGCATTGCTGTTTGAGTTGATTAAGTTGCCCCAGCAGGCTCGATTTCTCTGCCCTTGCGTTCTTGAACCAAGTATCCCATTTCTGAGATTCTAAGCTCAGGGAGAACAGCCTGTTTCTCTCCTGGCCTTCCAATCCCATGTTCCGTGGCTGCGATAGCAAAGCCTCATCGAGGGACTTGATCCGCTTGTCCTTTTCTAGCATGAAATTTTGAGCGGATTGCAGGTTTTCTGTGAGGCCATCTGCTCTGCTCTTTTCCGCCGCAGTAGTCCGCTGCTCTTTAGTCAGCTGATTGTGCAATTGTAATGCGTGTTCTTTGGAAGCCGCAATATCTGTCCGCGCTGCTTCAAGTTGCCTCGAAAGCTCATTGTACTGACTCGTTACACCCTGCAGAGATTCTACAGTCGATCGAGCGTCATCCCGCTCTTTTGTTTTCGCTGCAATTCTTTGATCGTGGAGCTCCAATTGCTGGTCGTTTGCCCTCTTCTGAGTCATGATATGCTGGTCCTTGCCTGCAACCGAATTCTTCAGAAGCTCAATCTCTCGGTCCTTTGATGCCATCACCTCAGGATCAACAGGCTGTACTTGAGGAATGGTGGAATAGATTATCGCCATTCGCTCTTCCAGTTTGGCCGCTCCCTCAGAACTGCCAATTGCCTTTTGTAGGGCGCCGTTGTCTGTAATTAGCAGCAAATTTCGCTGTGACAAACGATTCAGCTCGCCCTCGATCTTCGTCTCAAGCTTGACCAATCGATCGTGAACAGCGGGGTATACCTTACCTACCATATCGATAACCTGTTGTCGGATGCGCTTGGCCTCTGTTGTGTGTTCGGTTGAAAACTTTTCCAACTTGGCCAATGCGTTTGTAGCTGCTATGAGCAAACGATCACCCTGCGATATGCCATCGACGAGCCTTGCGTGTTCAATCAACACCTGCTTGTATTTCGGCATCTTGCCACCTGGTGCCAGGCTACTCGCAATTGCCCTTATTTCAGTCTCGATGGCAGCAGACAGCACGTGAAACTCAGGGGCGTCCTTTCGGTGCGCCATGGTCGGAGCGATGTGTGTTTCAAACATATCGCGGTACGGCTTCTTGCCCTTGCTGTGGTTGGGAAGACCTGACATGGCTGAAATTCAGATCAGTAAAGATATGAATGGATGAAAAAAGGTACAGATAATTAAACCCGCGGTGCTAATCCGAAGATTTGCGAAATCCAACTGACGTTGAATTTGATAGTAAGAGAATTAACCCAAACTGGAAGAAATGTGAATAGGTGGTTAAGCCCAAACGGGTGGCAGAGCAAGCTCTAGCCGGGTCTGTGAGGACCGGTTGGTAGTAAGAGAATTAACCCAAACTGGAAGAAAATGTGAATAGGTGGTTAAGCCCAAACGGGTGGCAGAGCAAGCTCTAGCCAGGGTTGAATGCGGAGTCGGCGCAAACGTTGATAATGAATTAACACAGTCAGAAGATGTTGAGTGACTCGAGAATGATTATCGCGCGGAGGAATACGATCAATATGGGACGATTGAGGAATTCGACGCGACACGGGAGACGAAAAGAAAAGAAGAGAAAACGAATCTGAAAAGAATTCGGATCTGTGGGGTGGGTCGCTCAACGGCGTTAAAGCCCTAACCCTAAGATTACTAAGCACACCCCTCCGCACTTCCCCTAAGTGACGACAGGTCTAACCTGATTTGCACTCACAACACCACCGGGACTTTGGAAATATAGGGCCTCAGGTCGTTACGAGTATGAGCAGCCTCCGCCGCACATTAAACCTCCATATCAGGGATATGAGTGATGTGTCCTAATTATCTATTACGTCAAATGACTCAAACTGCACCCATAAAGTTGTAAATGAGTAGAACTACACCTTTAATATTTGAAATAACTAGAACTATACTCTTACTAAAATGCATATATATATATAAAGGTAGTATAGTATATCATTAACTTAATCGTATTCTTATAGACGTGATGGTCATATGATATAGGTAGTATTTACTAGTTTTAATTATTTTACACTAAAAATCAATCTATATATACGCAAAATCAATCTTTATAATAAACCTTTATAATTAGGCTCCCTAAACTTCATATATACTCAAACCAAGCTATACTAGCGCTATGCCTCCCTCTAATACGCCTAGTAGAGACTTCTATAATAAAGATATCGATAATAATAAGCTTAAGGATATCTGCTAGAAGAAGCTTAGCGCCTTAGTATTAAAAGTTGCTATAAAGAAGGTAGATATTTTAAGGCTTTTAATAGTAGTAGGGCCATATAGCTAATATCTCTAGTATGTAAGAGTATCTACTATACTATATGCCTCTACTATACTCCCTCTACTACTACTACTACTAGCGCTAGTCCTAGCGCTAGCGCTAGCGCTGCCAGCCTACTAATTTAAGCTTATAGTACTACTAGAGAATATAACTCTAGTTATAAAGAGGATTTAGGAGATAGAAAAGATTAAGAAGATAGAGTTATAGTCTAGTAAAGAGCTAAAGAATCTAGAGAAGGTAAAGCCGAATTTAGAAGCCGCGCTAGCATATACGCGTAGTAAGGAAGCTGCTAAACTTTATAAGACTTACGCTAGTACTAAGCTAAGGAGGCTATTTAAGCGCTATATGAGAATAGGAGAGGAGTTTGATAGTACTTATACTAATTACTACTAGAATAGGAATAGTATTCTTTATACCTATTATAATAAGTAAACCTTAAATCCTTTACCTAAAATGCTAATTTTATAAGGATAAATATAGCCCTAATAACTCTTACTAAGCCTTACTATAAGTCTCTATCTCTAAGTATATCTTTAAGCTAATTATCTATTTATAGCTACTTTTACTAAACTATAGATGCCTTACTTATACCTTAATACCCCCTACTAAAAGCATACTAGGGAGCTATTAGAGAAGATAGGAAGAAAGAAGAAGAAAGAAGAAGATAATAAGATAAGATAAAGTAACTATTTTTTATATTTTTTTTTAGATTTTCTAAGTCTAAGGTACCTAGTACCTAGCTTGCTACTAGGTTTAAATTTCTAATTAAATGCTATTTCTAATTACTTAAATTTCCTAAAAGATATTAAAGTCATATGACTATTACCTCCTTCTATTATAATCACTCTAGTAAATTTATTTAAAAGGGTAGTTCCTAAAAGATATTAGTATTACCTAACTACCCTATCTTTTAGACTTCCTCTCTTCCTACCTTTCTTTCTAATTGATTTAAAGTTTATATATAGTTATTAAAGCTAATCCTAGGAAGCTAATATGATTTAAATATAACTTTTAATTATATATACTCTTAGGAATCCTTTTAACTAGTAGTTATTTTATTATAGTATATATAGGTATTATTATCATATAATAAAAACGTTTTTTAGGAATACCCCTAAAGTCAGGTTTATTATAGGCGCGTATATATAAAAGTAAAGTGAATAAATAGCCTATTATAGTAGCTACTATTAACATATACTTTTAGCTTAGTCATAGGCAAAATCATAAGTAAAATATTATATATAGTATATTACTATAGCAACTATAAGAATTTTCTTAAGTATATCTACTACTACTTTTAATATTATAACCTTATAATACTATAATACTATAACCTCTACTATAAGCTAAATCTATTATGATAATACCCCTCCTATTATAGAAACTATTACTAACCTCTATAAATAATCTACGACTACTTTAAATCCCTTAAAACTAATATAGTATATCCTTCTTAAAATCTAATAGGTCTAGCTAGATATTATAAAGGCAAAGAAGGGCATAAAGAGATAGATCTTTAACTAAGAGGAGTCCTAGCATAATGGAAAGCATAATAACTAGATAAGAATAATTCTTAAATACAAAGCTATAGATTATACCTTTATCTATTAAGTTGCTATATCTACTTAAAGTTAAGGTTATTTTATAAAAACCTAGAAACTACATATTTGCCTACTTATCACTTATCTTAATTTCCTTATATACTACTTAAAATAGTATCTAGTTCCTTACTATATTAATAATATTACTAGAGACTAGAAGATTAAGATTAAGATAATAATAGTTTAAGAAAAAAACTTTTAAGGCAACTTGGTTTAATACTATTAAATGCATTAAATTAAGACCTAGTACTTAAGTATACTTGATAGTAATAAGATACTATCCTTTAGTCTATTTCTAGCTTATCTTAAAGCTTTAATAATAGTAGACTATAATACCTATACTTACCTCTAACTAAATAAAATAATAGGCGAGAATAATAGAAAGTTCTAGGCTTGTTTTATTATACTTAGCACTTATAGGGAAGCTATTGCATATCTATGATAGTTCTTTACTATTAATAGTATATATACTTAATCTAAATATCAAATACTTCTTTTTCTTCTAGTTAGAATTAATACAAATAATAAGGTAATCCCGCTAGCCTAGGCCTTAGTTCCTAGAGAAGATTCCTATTAGTAGGAATACTTCTTAACTTACTATAAGGTCACGTTCCTAAAGCTAAGCAAGTATAGAGTATAAAGGGATCGTCTAGTCTTTATTAGTAATAAGGAAAAGGGAATTACTAATACTATTAGTAACGTTTTCTCCTAGGCGTAGCATGCTTACTATTACTAGTATATTTCTAATAATATTCACGTTAGGTATAAGATAAAGTATTAAAAGCTATTCTAGCTAATTGCTTAATCTTAGACTTACTAGCAATCTAAACCTTACTAGGATGCTTTAAAGGAACAAAATAGCAAATACTATGATTATTTCTACGTGATCCCTTATAATACCTAGACGTGCTATAAATTCCCTTAAGCTTAATATAGTCATAATACCTTAAATGTTAAGTTAGGAAATAGCTACGCTGGAATGCGTAAGAGCTAGTCACGTGATATGTCACGTGACTTAGGTTCGCACTAAGCGAAGCCTCTGTCTATAGTCTCGTCTACGTGTTCTCTACACTTAGACTCCTTAATGCAATCAGTATATACACTCAGATACCCTATAGTAATTCCAATATTAAACATTATCAAAGTAATTAATAAAGCATAGAATGAAATATAGGATATACCTTCTTTAAAGATACTAGATGAGATTAATATATAGACTATATAGAAATTCTACAAATTCTACTATCAACCTGCCTTTAATAGATTTATGGCGAATATTCTATTTAAAGGCTTTAAGGAAAGATTATAATATAGGGCGAGATATTAGGTAAAAGCTATAAGAAATGATACCTATCAAATTGTATCTAATTCAGATTAGTATTATATTATTAACCTTAAAGAGTATACCTATTCCTACTATTAGTTTTAAGAGTTTAGATCTTTCTATAACTATACTACTACTATATACCAATTTATTATAGTAGACATAATAAGAGGATTTTATAAGGGGTATAGTTTAAGGGCATTTAAATTAATATATAAACATCTAATAGTACTAATACTAATAGATAGCCTTTTATAAGATCTATAGGTAAAGCCTTCTAAATTTTAAAAAATGTATAGCAAACCTTCTACCTCCTAAATTTGCAAAGGATAATAGATAAAGAAGATTTGCAAGTACTTAAATTATAAGAAGATAGGTTATAATAAATGATAATATTAGAATATACTAAAAGTAAATAGGAGGGCGTAAAGGCATTAAGATACTATAAGTAATAAGGATGATTTAAGAAACTTGCTATTAGATCTTCCTAAGTTTGAAAGCGATAATAATAATGCTAAATAGGATACATAAGTAGACTATTTCTAGAATTAATATATTAAGCACGCTAGCCCTATTATCCTAGTCCTATTAGTATTAGCTTTAGCTTTAAGAGATATAGATCGCGCGGTCTTATAATAAAACTTAGGCGATAATACTAATAGTAAAGAAGATAAGCTATTTATTAGGAAGTGCAATTCTAGATACTAAAGTATACTACTAGATTTTCATATGCCTAACAATCTACTCCTAAATAAGACGCCTAAGGAAGTATTATACTAGAAGATAAATGCTACTATTCTTAAAAGTCTACTTTAATTATAGGAAGAAGAGGAGATAGAGGAGGCTATCTATATAAGGTTATATAAGGAAGCACTTTAAAAGATAAGTTCTATAAAAAGTATCTTCTAGTACTATAAGTTTACTTAACGATTATACTATCTCTAGTATAGTCTTTATACTAATAATAAGTATTAAGCTAGAATCAGCCTTAAAAAATCAATCTATCTCCTCCCTAAACGTAATATATATAGCTAGTACTCTATATGTCTAAAAGACTACTAGGGAGGTTAAGTAATAGATTCTCTATAGACTAGATAAGAAATGATAGCAATATTAGATAAGGAGTAGCAATTAGAAAGGTAGTATAAGAATAAAGGTTATTACTAGAGCGTTATAGTTAGTACTATAATATAAAAGTAGAACTGCTAATTACTAGAAACTAAGGCATAATTTATAATATAGGAGATAGCATTAGAGGCACGGTTTTATAAAGCAAAAGTGAAGCATAACTAGTTGCTAGAGGTCCTATTATATAAGTCATTAGTAGAAGATAAAGATTAGGAAGATAAGGTATTACTATAAGAGGTCCTTAAGCAATATAGAGTCAGGCAGAAGCACTTAATAGATAAGATCCCTTAAGGCTAAGAAGATTATATTATTAATAAGTAACCTCTTAATAATATACACCTTATAGATAATAATAATAATGCATAACCTCCTATTAAAGATAATAATCCTCTTCTTAAAGATAATAATATGCAACTTTCTACTCCTCTTATAAGACGTTAAATGTATAGCTAAATCGTTACTTTACTATTAATTTATACTTATTACTATACTTAACCTATTATATCTTCTAGATACCCTAGAAGAGACTAAAAAAGAGCTAGGAAATTAAGGGAGAATAGTAAAGGTTTAGATATAGATATAGAGATATAATATAGAAAGTAGAGATAATAGCACTTTATAATACTTAAATAGATGCTAAACTAATAGTAGTAATTATAATACGTCTATAACTAATTATAGCAGTTGTCTCTTAAGTGGCATATATCTTCTATAGGTATATATACCTAAATCTATATGCACTTTAAGGTAGGAGTATGCATTTTAGTAAGAGTATAGTTCTAGTTATAAACAACTTTATAAGTATAGTTCTGCTCATTTACAACTTTATGGGTGCGGTTTCAGTCATTTGACGTATCTATTAAGCCGAAGTAAAGAACAATATTCTATTTCATGTGTTCACTACAGCAAACTCTGCCTAGCTATGTAATCAAAGTCTAATAAAATCCCGCCTGTTGCACAGCTCACCGTCGACCGATATCACGTGCTGCTCGCTTCACGAATCCGGTTCTGATCCGACGTAATCCCTTTTCTTCACCCCTCACCCTTCCACTCTTCGTTCCTTCGTCCCCTCCTGCTCGCCGTCTGTCTCGTCTCCTCCTTTCTTCTGTTCGCCGACTTCTGCTTTCTACCTTCCTTCTTCTGTTCGCCGACTTCTGCTTTCTACCTTCCTTCTTCTGTTCGCCGTCTTCTGCTCGTTTCGTTTCGTACCCCCTATTACGTGTTGCCACCATCTTTGTCCCTCCAAGCACGCGTCTTCTTCCTTTCTTCTCTCAAGTCCACTCGTGGCACCGTTTGGTTAATTCCATTCAAACCAGTGTGCGTTTACTCGCACACGAAACACCCTCTCCTTCTAAGAGACAGATTGGGCCAATCCCCTTTCAATCGCTCTTTGAGCACCGTGGGTTTAATTATCTGCACCTTTCACATATTCACCTCGCATCGCGATATCCATCTCAAAATGGACTTCGAAGAAGATGTAAACAAGTTCCGTATCAGGTTTCCTTGTTCTGGCAGCCGGGACATATTGGTAAATGCTTCCGGCCATGAGCTATACCAGCTTTGGAGCATCAACAACAGAGGCCAACTCCCAGACCGTACCCCTATATACGAAGTTCAATATTGGGAAAACAGCATTGGCAAAGCAGAAGGAAGCATGGTTCATCCTGTGGCTGTCCAAGATATTGAGAATCTGTATCCGGAAAACGCCGATATCTGGGAAAAGATGCATAGCAGAGAATGGGACAAACGGTATGCTGCAACTGGCAATATCTGGCAATCTCACCTTCTACAGGGACAGTCTGGGAACTCCTCTGGTCCTTCGGAGGGACGAGCACACCCAGCTCTGGCAGAGCAAACCCGCGATTCCCAGGATGCCACTGCTAAGCGACGATTTCCAGGGACCCCTGAGGCGAATTCGAAGAAGGTCAGAGGAAGAAACAATCGCTTTCGAGCCATATTAGACGAGAACGATGGTCCAAGTATGGGAGAGCCAGCTGGTTCAAGAGTTGCGGTCCCTGCACGGTCCAACTCGGAACCACCAGGGGAACAGATGGAACTGGACGAGGGTCAGGACGACTGGGATCGCATAGCGGCAGCAGCAGCTGGAGACTACGCCTCGGTCGTTGCAGGCGCACAAGATGCAGCATTTGAAGAGTCTCAAATGCAGCTTCAAGAAATGGCGGACAATGAGAATGTCGTCCTTGATGCCGATGTTTCGACATTCCAACAGGTTTCAGAGGAATTAGTCGAGGCCTATGAGACTAACGTTAATGCCCTGTTGAGGACTTGCATGGATATGACAGGCATGCCATGTGATGTCTGGGTTACCAGAAGAAAGGAAAGTGACGCTTGTTCCTATGAGGACTTCATGTTTGATCTCTGGCTGATGATTATAGGCTGGAACCCATTAATGCTGGAGCATCTTGTCAGAGGCGATATCCCAAAGGAGGTGGTGCGCAATCCTGAGCTGCGGAAGCATCTCGCCAAGTTGAAGAACACATTGGCAGATGAATTGTCACCAACAATATACGCGCAGTACCTTGTCAACGCAACAGGCGAGTCCCCTACCCCGAAAACCCTCCGCCGGATCCTTGAGAAGATGGAATTATATATGAGAGGACTAAGGAACATAGATCATGAATCTGCTAAACTTGCTGCGGGGATTGATAGTGCAGCAGGTGGGAAAAAATGGGGCTACGCCCTCAACAAGACGGGGGAAAGACGATACTTTGAGAATGATACCCAGATTAGAAAGGCCGAGCAATGGATCGAAGCAGTCAAATTGCGGCTGCAGGGACTCTCGGAGGACGAACCGCTCGCTCGACCGATCTGCGAGATTGGCTACGCCTCTCAGCCCAACAATCGTTTGGATCAACATCGCAGACACTCCAGCTCAAACCACATCATGAACTTGGTAGAAGCCATCTGCAAGACCCACTTCTCTTCCTACAAAATCTACCAATATGTGATCGTCAACCTTGTCCATCACACCCATGCCATGTATGCGGAGATCTTGTGCAGCCGGCTAGCCATTGCATATATTCACCTGGGAGGAGGGTTTTCTCACCATTGTGCAGGCATCAGCCATTCAGGTGCCGACGCGGACTTGGTGATCTGGAAAGACCGACAGGAAGAACTGATGATGGATAAAAACTTCCACCGGAGGATCAGTGATGAGAAGGAGAAGATGCGCCAGTATGCGCAGGCACTTAAAGACTACTTGGATTCTCAAAAGAAGTTTAAGGCCATGAAAGAAAAGTTGGGTCGTGTTACAAAGGAGTTAGAGGACCGCACGAAGGAAGTTTTGGAGCAGACGAAGAAGGAAGACAAGGAGCTTGAAGATTTCCTTACTCCAATGATGGCACTGATGAATATGTTTGGCATTGAGGAAGACACTGAAATGGGTTAAGTAGCTCGAGATAGCTCAAATATCAAGCTCGCATGTACCAGACTGCAATTGAAGCCAGCTAAATGTGATATAGAGTGAGGTTGAAAAAAGGTTTGGGCTACATCCTGGTGCATCCACTAACCTAAAAGTGGAGGCTCGCTGGTATGCTACGCATGAAATACTCGTAATTTAATACCGTACGGAGTAATACAACCGCGGTGCAAATTGGACTAATTAGATTTGTCCTCTACGTGGATGAAATAAATGCCCGCATAATGTGCCAGATTTTTTGGTACATTATTCCGCCACTTATCTCACCCGCAGAGAATTGTGTCCCTTAATATATAGTAAAGAAAATGGCAAAAAAGTTGCGGGAGTTTGCAAAGCCCGCGCCGAAATAAATGCTCGCGGGTAGTTAGCCTACGAAAGAGTAAGAGTAGTTAGCTCGAACTGTAAAGAACCAATCATATAAATATATGATTTACGTGCATGATATTACTCGAGTAATACCACTTGGCCAACTGCCCCCAGCACGGAATGGTTTTGCCAGTTCCCCGGACTATTTTAGTATATGAGGAGTAAACCTAAAATAGCTAGCTCTGTTCACCGCGGGCGGGGATGCGCCTCATTTGTTGGACGCGCCCGACAACCACATCGCCGTAAGCACACGAACAAACCCAGTTCAATAGACCGAACACCTACCCGAGCCCCCAGCTTACGATAACCCGAAATATTCTGTTCGAAATCTATCCTGACACAAGCCTCCGCCAAGAGATACTCAGCCATTCGATGCTTGGTTCCAGAACTTTTCAAGATCAAGATTCTGGGATTCTTGGAGCCTGAAAAGAGACTTTTCAAAGTCATCTCGATGAATGAAAGTAATGCCATCGTCAATGGTGACTTCCATCCATGTACGGAAACAACTCCAATCCGCCATAGTCGTTAAAACCAGGCCCCGTCAAGAGATATTCAGCGATTCGATGCTTGGTTTCATCACTCCATAACTTAACGTTGTTGCTCACGGCCTTTAGACAATGGCAGAGGCTCTCGAGTCCCGGTATTCTTCCCTTAACAGGCGCTGAGCTTTTGCTGTAGGTGTTCCGGGACGTATGCCAGCATCAAAACCAAAATTCTTCGCTCGGAAGCCATCGACAATCCTCCACGAGTGGTTAGCGATCCGCAGGAAGGGACAAGACTTTGCATCCTCTCTAAGGGGCCAAGTTTGTCAAGGAAAGCCGTTGACGAGCGATCATACCTTCTTCGTGAAGCCTGAGGCGATTGGGACCAGCAAGGAACATGCAAGTGTTAAACGTTCTGCACCATTGAACACTTTGGAGGAAGACGTTGTGGAGGAAGGGACAAGACTTTGCATCCTCTCTAAGGGGCCAAGTTTATCAAGGAAAGCTCTTGACGAGCGATCATACCTTCTTCATGAAGTCCGAGGCAGCCAGGAGCTCAGCCGTCGAAGAGCATCCAAACCATCACGAGAAGCTACAGCTGTTCAGAAGACTTCGGCCGGTAAACCCGAAAAGTCGAAGGCCTCAGACGCGACGCAGAAGACTCCTCGCAGATTGCCAGTCAATGAACTTGTTACTGCGCCAGAGAGATTTGATAGCTCAGACGAAGATGATGATAATGGTGAGATACCAGTACACAACGCTAACATATCTTAACTAATGGTTTGCTCAATTATACCCTTAGAATTGCTAGAAGATCCCATCTTGATTTCCTCCTCCGAAGAACCCGAAGCCCCCAAGAGTCGTGGCCGAAAGACTACTACCAAAGTAACTATCAAACTGCGTGGCAAAGGTAGTGGTCCGATCGATATCTCCGAATTTCGTATACCACAAGCTCAAGGATACACGGAGACAACAAGATGGTTGGCATGGTTGTCTTGTGGCAGAGGGGTACGGAAGGAAGTGATGAGGCGACATCTTGCAGCATTTCAAGGCTCAGCTGCTCACTTGCCCAGCGATTTGTCCACTGCAATCCGATCAATCCACCGTCGAGCGACATGGAGGGTGTCTCAGCATGCTAGTACAATACAAGCAACATCGCGG
This sequence comes from Lachnellula occidentalis, assembly GCA_007821535.1. Classification (NCBI taxonomy): domain Eukaryota; kingdom Fungi; phylum Ascomycota; class Leotiomycetes; order Helotiales; family Lachnaceae; genus Lachnellula; species Lachnellula occidentalis. The sequence goes on from QGMI01000431.1 coordinate 14,281, forward strand.
CGAGCAGGCACACTACGAGGGAGAGCAATGGAAGACAAGCGTGGAAGGGCACACGGTCAATTGCAGGGATTCAATGAAGCATGAGGTTGGAGGGCCAGGACACAATACAAAAAGTTCATCACGCACGTCAATTCGAGTCGAAGGCATACATGTCATGTCACGGAAAATGGTATCTCATCCAAGATGCGATGCCAAAACTACATCTACATGCCTTGAAGACATCAGAGAGCAGTTCGCCATCGAGCCAGACATTTTCAACACACTTCCACATCGGTGCTTTTGTCTGTATCGACATTCTATTTCGGTGGACGAACGCACATACCCAAACAGTTTCAACACACTTCCATCTCCTTTCTTCTGTCCGCACGCACATTCCTTGCAGACGACGGCAATCTATTTCAGTGGATGAACAGGGTGCTCATGAGAGTTTAGATAGGTTAATCATAACATTTTTAACACACTTCCATCTCGTTTCTTCCGTCCGTACCGACATCTTGAACACACTTCCATCTCTTTGGTTCCGTCCATACCGACACTCTCTGGCGACCGGCAATCTATTTTCGGTGGATGAACAAGGAGCTACAGAGAATTTAGATGCGTTGCTAAAACTTTATTTGGGTGTTTGAGCCAGGCCTGATGCGATATGAGAAATCACTTCGAGCTACAGGCGGACCCTTGGATATTCCGCCCCCTTTGTACGCTCAAAGCAAAGGCCTCCGCTTCTCTTTAAACCCTACACTTGTCAACCGACACAACAATGTCTCAGAGCGACCCAGACATGATCGATGAAATCGAGGAACGAACTGAGTTGGGTCGTGGCTAGTGTGAAGCACTCCTAGGGGCTCTCACCCGAGAATTTGCTTTCATTCAAGGTCCTCCATATATTGGGAAGTCTTACCTTGGTGCTCTCATGAAAGTTCTCTTGAAATGTGCCGAGGAGGCTGATTTCTCAGATTGTTACACGACCAATGCTACGGCAAGTCCTAATACTATGCTATGCAGAAGAGTCTCCCCTGCTGTTCACATCAGCAGGCGTCAATCCTACCCGCAAGAATCCACCTGTCGCTGGTACGCGTCTGAGATGTAGGAAGTACCGCCGATTAGTATCGAGCTGGCGACGTCCGCAGTCACCAGGAGAAGCTGGGAGACGTTGATGTTTGTGGACCGAAGCTTTTGAAGCTGCAACTTGACATGATCGATCATCATGCTACCACGTTGCTTTCCGGGCGTGGATGGGATCCGAAGTTTTAATGTCCTAATAAGGTTGGGAAAATTTGTAAGTCTGGCTTCCAGACCTGCCCAGTCGACAGCGCTGAAGCCGTCGATTCCCCTCAGCAACACCAGCAACCGCTGTGGAGCGACACCCAAAACATACTCTCGTCGTCTTCTCGCGACTACTAAGCCCTGCCACCTCGGCGATAATGAGAGCTGCGTTTACCTACATCCAAGACACTCTCGCAGATCGGTAGATCGTATTCTCACGGCTACCAATACATAAACGAGCCTCAAAACTGTCCGATAGCTGTATTTCCCGTCGACGAGATCTAAGTGTGGCCGTCGGCATTTCAATTGCTCGTAGTACTATGTTGCGTACGTCGTCGTCGGTCCTCTTTTGAATTAACTATCAACTCGACGTGGAGCCGTGCTCTTCAGGTCAGACGAACATCCGCTAGTGCGACCATTTCATTCTGGGAGTCGTTCTGAAATGCTATATATCTCCCGACTACTCTTACACAACCATCCAACCACCCTCTCCTTGCGCAGTACCAAGGACCAGCGCTTTACTAGCGGCCAATAATGCTACTCGTCCTTTCGATGATTGCATTTCACATATACAACAACCCTCCACCCTCAAGCCTTTCCTTGCGCAGTATCAAGGACCAGCATACAACATTGCCTTCCGTCCATGCCTTTTGATATTCTCAACCACGGCTGCGCGCTTTACTGTTGTACAGTATTGTCTTTCGTCCACGTTTGCTAACGGAGGCCACTGTCCGTTTCCAAACCTTTGAAGGCATCGAAATTATGGATTCTCATGGCTGCTTTTCATTGATCGACCGGCTTTACGAGTCTTTTGTTATCAAACTCCGCTTTGATGTACAAACGGTTTGTAGTATCGACCTAATGTTCCTTGATGATCTTTGGGCTTGGGTGTATAAGAATAGGAATCTGCTCCCCGGAAAGCGGACTTGCCAATCCACAGGACCTTCTTCGTACGCATCGAAATCCTCAACACAGACATCACCATGCCCCGCCGACCGTACAGTTTGCAAGAACTTCACGCCAAAATCGAATTCGTGAAACTTCAAATTGGAGAGCTGGCAGGATGGCTTGAAGACAAGGAAGAAGATGCCATGGTCTTCAGCTCGGACGACGATCTAAAAGAGGCACAAAAAGAAGTGAAAGATACTGAGATTGCCTGGGCCGGCGACAAACTGACGGAGGTTGCCAACAACTTTCGAAAAAGTGCGTTTGGAGATAGAGATGGCTTTGAAAATCAAGGCGGGAGGGGAGGTGGAGGTAGAGGTGGGGGTGGAGGTAGAGGTGGAGGTAGCAGACCTGGAAATAGACCTTCAAATGGGCATGGGGACCAGCAGGATGGAAGCAATGGAGGAGGTGGACCTGAACATGGATCCGCACCTAGTGGCGACAGTAACTCGAACGGCTTCTCAAACAACCGCCAAGTCAACAGACATTCACACCCCGTACCGAATGCGCGCATGGTACAATCGTATGAGGATCTGGACGCCCAGTACCATCCCAAGGCACCTCCAAGCATTATCGATGCTGACTCGACCAAGGCGACCAACGTGTATGGCCGTAAACTAACTCACGCTGCCAAGAGTGTTGACAATGCCGCTGGATCTGACGCGGTCTCTATGCAGTTGGTAGAGCTGGAGAATGCACAGGACGACAAGAACATTCATCTTCGAGGAGGAGCGGGATCTGATCAGGAAAGTAAGTCTGAAGATGACCAGGATAGTAGGTCTGAAGATGATCAGGACGACCCCCGAAGCGGCTCGATCAATAACCCTAGGTCCCCGACCCGCCGAGGCCACCACAAGAATCACGCAACCTCACAGCTCCTGGGTAACCAAAAATCCTTTTCCCGCCTCGATGAGCATGATGCCAATCTCCAATTCGATACAAGCGGACTCAGTCAGAACAGCATTCCCTCCACGAGATCTGAGATTCAATCAAGTCATGGAAACACCGATCTTGTCAAAGGAGTCATCCGCATGCTGGCAAACGCCATTAGCTCGAACAGATCGCAACAAATTATACTCGAGGAGTGCAGCTATAAGTTGGGGCTCCTTGTAGGCATGTTGGATGAGCAATCAGATGTTCCAAGTGACTTGGATAGGGTTCACAGGAGCGAAGAAGAGCAGTATGAATCCGATACTGCACCTTGGAGCGAGACACCGAGCCGGGGCGGAGTGATTGCGAAAAGTCAGAGTATGGGTACTTTGCAAGCCGCTGAAACTCCTGCAACAGTCGCTAGACTTGATATCAATGATGGTGTCAGCGAGAGAAAGCCCAATGATGAGTCTAATGTTTCCCCGAGTGGAATGGCTGAGCTTGCATATCGAGGTCGCTCTGGGCAATCCCAAGGAATTCCATTCGAGGTTGCTTCACCGGCTCAGGATCCCCATGACGACGTTGAAATCGGAGGCGAGGCAGTTGATGACTCACCGGGAATCTTGGGTTGGGAGGGTGAGGACTTGTATAGTTCCGACTAGAATTTGCTGGGAAGATTTGATGATTGGAGACTGAATTCGTCTGGGAGATTGTTAGTTGGGGATGGCGTTTTTGCTTTTGGTTGCTTTGGTTGTGCGATGGGTTACTTTGCTTTATCTTGCTGTTGGTTATTACTTATATTACAATGCGAACATTTGTTCCTCCTGATCCGAAGCTTATTTGAGATCCCCGATGAACAAGAAAATCTGTCAATTCACAAAGCATTAGATTGAAAATTGGTAACAAGTCCGTGTGATTAAGACTGCTACTTGGCCCCAGTTTCCACCGTGTCTCCTCCATCCCAGACTTTGTGTTAAATGACCGAATAATGTGCCAGATTTTTGGTACATTCTTCCGCCACTTTTCATCCAGAGAGCCAGAGCTCTCTCATCCTCTCCTCCAAGATTTCGTCATCCTCGCCGCCTTGTCCCCATCACCCATCGCATCCTTCAAATCCAAGGTGACCTTATTGCCCTGAGGCTTCTTCTTCTTCTTCAACGCCGTGGTTTCTGTCGATGCGGCTTGTTCTGGAGCTGCAGTCGATGGCTCCAAGGCACCTTTTCTGTATGGGCGGGATCCCACTGGCGGCTCCTTGTCGACAGGCCGAAATTGATCTGGGTCGACTGCCATGGATGCGTCATTAGCTCGAGGTCCTCGGGGCATGAGGCTATTTGCCATGCGGGAAAGTGTGTTCCAGGACGTAGATGGAGCACTCGAAGGGGCTGCTGAGGGAGTAGGTCCGGAATTGTGCTCGCGACGGCGTGTTTCCTCCTCCTTCGTGTGATGCGATGCAATAACTGCTTGCATCACGTCAATGGACTCGTCAGTGGCCTTGCCTGGATTTGCGATAGCATCGTATCCTACAGGGTCTGAGTCCTGGTAGATGATGTTACCGGCTTCGTCGTGCACAAAGTTTCGTGCTTGCTGAGTTGATGAGGCAGTTTCCTTGGGTCTGGGAATGGCTCCGAGGGCATTTGCTTGGTCGATCAGAAAGGCTGGATCAGTCATTCCGGTGTCCAGTGTAGTGACTGCGCTGATGGCTTGTGCCTGCTCTGTTTCCTCGGCGGCGGCGGCGGCGGCAGCGTCTTCGGCCCAGCTTTCAACTTCCCCAGTATCCATTGGTACATCCTCCGGTGCTGTGGATGTAACCTCAGTCCCGGTCACATGCTCATCCTTGTCCTCGGGGATTGCGTCGATGTCGGCGAAGATTGGAACTTGTGCATCACCAGTCTTATCAAACTCAGTCTGGAAGCCATTCGCACGGATTCGGAGATTTCTGAGTTCAACCAGAAGAGACTTCTCATAGTCATCACGCTTCGCATTGGTGCCGTAGGCTTGGATAGCTCTGAGGTGTTCGTCGGTAAGTGTTGGTGCCTCCTGATGGGGAAGCTCAAAGGTCCAGTTTTCCTCAACAGGATCTAAGAGCTCTGCCAAAGTAGCTGGAAGTGATTCACTGGGGCAGTGTGTGAGATCAACAATGTCGCCGAGATCCAAGAGATCGATGATGAACAAGCCCAACTTCTTCGACCTATATCTGTCGACGATAACCTTGAGTTCCTTTCTCCAGCAATCGAGGTTGCCAAAAATCCAAAGAATTTGCTTGGCACGAGTAAGGGCCACATTCATGCGGTTCCATTCGTTCAGGAAACCAAAGACAGAGCCATGGAACTCGTTGGCTGCCGTGATATCGAGAAGGACAATGTCATTCTGTCCTCCTTGGATGCTGTCAATAGTGATAACCTTTGGGAGGGTTTTATATCCCTGCCCAGTCAACAGCTTATCGAGCAAATTGCTGATGACAGCGACTTGCTCGATGTAGCCGCTGATGATAGTGATCTGATCTGGCCGGAGGGCGGCAATGTTATCATTCGCGTCGGTCCGGTGGGAGAGAAGGCGTTCAACATTATCCACAATGGCGTAAGCATTAGCAAAGTTGACGAGTGAGGTTGAATCGTCCAAAGTAGCGGATCTACCATTGACGACATTAAAGAACATACGGCGGAAGGTGCTTCTCTTCTGACCACCCCATGCACGCTCGCGACGATTCTCTCTGTATATAGCTCCGTCTGGCGACTGCCAGAAAGAACGAACATGCTGGAATTCGTCGCTGATGACTTTTGTCGACTTATCACAGCCCAGCCATTGATAGCTCAAGATACCTGGCAGAAATGCGATCTCTGGGTGCATGCGGTAGTTGATCTTGAGGCGGAAAAGAGGCACTGTGCCACGGTGAAGAACGCGTTCAAATAGAGAGAGCTCAAGTTGGTCCGAATACTCGTTGTATCCTCGTGAGAGGACGGTTGGCTTCAGCTGTTCGTGATCGCCAGAAATGACCACCTTTTCGAGAGGAAAGCCGAGCGGGATACAGCAATCGGGCTCCGAGGCGAAGGCACATTCGTCAATAATCAAAGCGCGAGGATGGAAGCCCGAGGCTAGAAGATCTGCCGAGTTGTTGGAAGTCGACAGAACAATCTTGGTGCTAGCATGAGACAGAATATATTCCATGGCACTCGCAGTATGTGCCTGGAAGACCTTCAAAGTCGCCTTGCTCAACGCCTTTCCTTCTCTCATGTCCTTGAGAGTGTCCAACCAGTCCTGGGAACTCTTCTTCTGGTCTTCGGTGGTAGCTGCGCTCGAGATAACCTCATTGAACGTGTTGATGATTCGAGTCCAAATCATGTATGGAGCATACTTATCGTTATTGGCTGCGGCAGTATCGTTGACATCAACCATGTCATCAGCATCAGTAGACTCCTCATCTCCACCAGGGTTCATGAAGTTCTTCTTCAAGGTTGATGATGTTGGATAGTATACAATCTTGATCTCATCTCTCAGCGCAGGTGCCAAAGCATAGAGCTTCTCCAACTCGTCGATAAGGCCAAAGGCACAAGCAGCAATTGCCTTGTTGCTAGGAGCTGTCATGAGAGTAGGGTAACCTAGCAGAGCAAAAGAGATGGCCAGAACATTGTCAAGGCGAGTCTTTCCAGTACCAGGTGGGCCTTGGATCTGGTTGATCGGGTTCTTGGTTTTGAAGACTCCATTCCAGGCTGCCATTTGTGGGGCGTTCAGATTGCATTGATCAAGGTACGATACGAATGCCTCTTGAGTATATGCTGACATCTTGTCAAAGCCTTCAGAATGGATCGATGTCAGATGTTCGGCAGAGGGAAGAGGTTGGCCGAGCAAGAAGTGTCGAATAAACTGGGCAGGAACATTGTCTGGATGAATGTCTTTTGAGAGAGCGCTGATAGCGCGAAGCATTCTGGTACTCGGGAGGGGGTTTCTCTTCATTGAAAGGTGAACATATAGACGCTGGCCCAGTCTGAAGTTCTTGTGATCGTGCTTTTTGATGTTAAGAGAAAGAACAAAGCTTCGATTAGTCTCCTTGTCGATGTTTCTAGCCTTGTAGGTCTCGCCAACATACGGGGAGTTGCCGTCACCGTCTAACTCCATGGCCTCTGCCTCTGGCTCTGCCTCTGGCTCAGGAGCGGCTTTCGGGAAAGCAGGCTCTTGATCTGTTGCCATATCATTTGGACCAGTCACCTCAAAGTCGTAGTTCGGCGCATTATCAAGCGCAACCAAGGCCTCAAACTGCGAGGCGAGTTCATCCTCAGTCATTTCATGTACAATCGCCTTGCCAACACGAAGGTCGAAAACTGAGCCAATATTGATCAGGGGCATGACTGCATTGTCTAGGCGCTTGACCCTAACCTCGAGCTGCACATAGGTCCCACGCTTTTGGACCACTTCAGCCTCATGTGCAAGGTCCATGGTGAAGTACTTTTCGATGCACTTGTTCTCATGAGCTGTTTCTTGAATGAGAGCAGTGCCTAGCAGAATGCTGTGCTCCTTCATATCCTGAAGTCCGCGCTTGGCTTGATGCGAGACAAAGGCCTTGAAGGCTGCCTCCTCCTTGCTCTTGGGCTCAGGTTTCTGCATCCAGACTTGGTGCGGAAGCGCAGTATCCGGATGGGCAAGCCATACCTTGAACTGCTCGCCGAGGACGGTGTCGACAAGGTCATTGTAGAATGGCATAATGTCAGTCTGGGTGACAATTCGAACTCTGTGCTTCCAGAGAGCATCGATATGTGGTACGACAGTCTGGCTACGACGAACAATTGTAAACACTGTATCGCTAGCTCCAAGAATCGCTGCTAGCTCGATGACCTCCTGAGATGGTACTGGTGATTTTTGGAGGTTCGACCATCGAGGCTTCACGCTGTCCTTCATGATCCAGTTCAAGCAGTCGATGCCACTGGCCTCTGGATCGGCAGTGATAGTACCGAATTGCTTGATGGCGACAGTATCGTCGGCGTCGAGAGGATCATGCTTGAGTGTCTTCTCGAACAGATTGTTAATCTTCGACTCCTCGAGCTCTGTGTTGATCGATCCTTGCTTGAAGACCCGGTCGTTGTTGCTTTCCTCAAGCAACTTGAAGTTTTTGGCGCTGGCAACAAATTCCCAGCTGTCCTTTGTGAAGATGATCTCAGGATTCTGAGAGCCCAAGAAGTAGTGGCATTTCCAGCCTTTCCATACCTTGGTGTTAGGCATATCTGAATTTGCCTTTGATGTTGCCAGCATCACCTGCTTGTTCTTATTCATCTTCTTCATTGCAGGGCCGTCAGATCCATGAGGAGTCTTTGAAAAGTCCTCATGCCAGAGGCGCCATTCTTCGAATGCCTTCTTGACAACGGCTTGCTTTTTGGCCTGCTTGGAGCTCTTTGAGGACGCAATTGGGCCACCCTTGCGCTTGTTGTTTTTGCCGGAATTAGCACCGGAGCTTCCAGCGGCATTGCCAGCAGCATCGCGAGCATCGTTGGCGCGTTTGCCACTGCCGAGGGGGGCGCGGGTTGGCTTTGAAGGAGCCATTGAAATCCTGTTTAGAGGACGGGGGAGAAAATTGGAGTGATTCAATTAAGAACTACGTGGTTGTAAGTGTATGAACACAAACTCTCAAATCAATGAAGAATTGAGTTGATTTCAAAGAAATCGGAAGAAAAGGTGGTGCAGATATTTAAACCTACGGGGCGGAAGATCAAAGATCAACCTATGTTCTTTAAAGGAACGAGGTTTTTCGGAATAGGGGGTGAGCCTAAACCTGGGTGCAGTCAATTAAGATCTGCTTTCACGGCCCGAAGGAGTGAAATACGACGGATGTTGGTATAAATACCGCGAAACGAAGATGGGGAGAGGGAAGAGGGGGAGGAGAAGAATGGAGTCGCTGGGTGGGGCAGTGCAGCAACGATGGAGAATGAGTCGGATTGCTATGAAGATGTTAGCAATGCGCTTGCAGATGCCTCGGAAGGATCATGAGCAGATTGGACTGGATGGTATCGCAGCAGTTTTGAGCAAGGGCAGCACCGCCAACGCATACTCTCAAAACCGCCTCCACGACCCTACCCCTTTCCATATGCTCGCTTCGCATAGAGGAGCTCAATATGATCAAGAAAAGGATGTACTTACTTCGCGAGATAGAGTTGGAAGCGCAGACCAACAAGATTGCGAATGGGTGGGCGAGGGGGAGAGGGAAAGGAAAAGAAAGAAAAGTTGAAATGAATTTGTGCGTGTTATGGTGGTCTACGAAGCGCTCGCTTAGGTTATGCGCTTGTTGAGGTTTTCTGCAGTCCTTCGCCGGCCCTCAATCGAGACCGACACTCTCCTTGCCGATAGATAAGGCAGATGGTTGCCTTTGAGGATATTTCATAAGTTTGTAGAGTCTGCAGCAATTCGTAGGGGAAATGTGGCTTTCTCGCACTGCCCCTTTTATGTAAAGGGGGTGAAGTAAGCAAAGCGAATGAATTTACCCCTTTCTTTTTTGACAGCCAGAAAAACTGACACCTATGGTTTCCATCAAGGCAAAACGAAGACAGTCAATCAAAATCACCATCAGCCTCTTTCCCTACAACTGGCACGATTGCGAGTATCGACAACATGATCATTTTACAGGAGGTGGGCATCACTTGATCAAAACCGACGAGTGAGATATGGGAGACGGACGGCACACGCTGAGCCATACAGTATGCCGTGACTGGAAATGTCCGAATACCTCAACCTCCACAGGAACGATCTAAAGAGCCTCGGGTTCTTTGGAAGACTATGTGTGGAAATACCAAGCACCTCACGTCAACTTGAAGATTCGAGAGATTCCGAGGGCCCTTACCCGAAACGACGGTTTCCAAGGACCCTGATGCGAAGTCGAAGAAGGCCAGAGTAAGAAGCAATCCAAGGATGAGAAGGAGGCTAATGGCAACAGTTTGTTCAATGGTCTCAGAATGAAAGAAAGCCAGCTGGTTCAAGTTTGTGACCCCGTGATTGATGGCCATTGCGAGGCCGGGTACATATCTCCGTCAAATTGTCAAAAGAGATGGCATCGAGCGCCGAACCAGACATACTCGACATTCTGCGTCCCTCCTCTCTCCAATCTTTCCAGTCCGACCACAAAGAACAACTAAGAGTCCTTCAAGAACTTTCGAATACGAAGTCCTGGCTGGCGTACAACACGAGCAGATAAAGCTGGAGTATTGGCACGGTCCTGGTATACGAAGGCAGATGAAGATTCTCTGCCAAGAAGTTCCTGGTGTTCAAAGCGAAGTTTGGGCATATGAAAGAGGTTTGCATCGGGCTGCAAAAGAGACAAAGGACAACTTGAAGATGTTCTGGAAGAGAAGGAGCTCTATAAGCCTGGGGGGTTAACGATGTAATGACTGCAATCATGGCGCTGATGTATATGAATGGATTAAGACACCCAATTCGCAAAGATTAAACTCGCAGTGTACCAGAGTGAAATCGAAGTTACGGCTGAATCATTTCGGAACTGCGTGCTTTTAAAACGTAGACGCTGTCAATCAAAAGCAATGTCCCAATTATTGATATGTTCTTCTGTTCACTCTTACACTGGAAATAACTTGCAAACTTCTCAAAAGTGGTGGAACAAGTGTTCACGTTTTAAGAGTAATAACCAACAGCAACATAAAGCAAAATAATCACAAGCAACTCGAGATCTACAACACCACCTTCACATGTCCAAAAAATCAGGAACTGGCAGTAAGGCTTGATTGACTACCTGTAAGCACTATTCCACAAGCAATTACAGCTATCCCAAACCCATAGCATGGGTAGCTACATGAGTGCTCCACATAAGAACCATACCACCTTTGTACATGCTCTAATATCAATCTTGACAAAGCAATCCACCCGCAAATATCTGTCGCATCAGATTTCTCCTCCATTGCCACCTGGTACGTGGGCGGGCTGTGATCGAAGCCTTTGATGGGTCGACGTAGCCTTTGGATCTCTTAATCGTCCTTTCAATCTCACAGAATGTAAGGTGTCGAATGAGAGCAGCTGGTGTCTTCCACGACTATCCGTTTGATAAGATATATCCATGTTGTCCATTGCACAAGGACCTCTCAAAGGATCGATCAATCGTAGCCGCCGCCAACCTGGCTAGCAAACGCAGTAGAGACACTCTTCTCATCATCGTCCAAGCGGCGACCACTCAACAAGGAACTACTTCCAAACACACTTCCCGCATCACCAGTCTTGTAATCAGCCATGCGACCACCAGACTCGACGTAGCGCTTCAGACGGTCAGATTGACTCAAGCTGGTCTGCTTCTGCGCATCACCAAGACCGGCACCCAAGCTGGCACCACCTTGACCGATTCCCTTGCCGTCCATCATGCTGCTGGTTGCATCAGTGAGCTCGCTAGCTGCGACGGATTCGCCCGCGATACTCTCCGAGCCACGACCCCTGCCCTTCTGACCATTGTTGCGACCTCGAGGATCAATACCAGGCCAAGAATCACCATTGAAGTTGGAGAACATCTGAGGGTAGGCAGAACCAATCCCGACACCTCCAAGAGCAGAAGAATGGACGGAGGAGACGTCGTCAGGGATGTAGCTCATCATAGAACCAGCATCGAACTCCTGATTGTTCTTCCCATTGACTCCAGGGTGTCCATTGAATGCTGAGTGAGCCATCTGGTAACGTTGAGGTCCTCGGTAGGTTGCCTTGGGACGGCTGAATTGAAGGAGAGAGGTCTGCAGGTTGGAAAGTGGGCCTTCAACGAGGCAGTTGCGTTCCTTGAAATGTTGCAGGAGGTAATGCCAAAGCGGGTGCTTGGACAGGACCTTGGGATTACCCAAGACAACGAGCCCGTACTTGGCACGGGTCAAAGCGACATTGAGTCGTCTGGGATCGCTCAAGAAACCGATACCCTGGTGGTCATTGGAACGGACGCAGGACAATACAATAAAGTCTTTCTCTCTACCCTGGAAAGCATCGACGGAAGCAACTTCAATCTCCTTGTAGCTCTCCTTCTTGAAGGTCCCAGTGTTTTGCATAGAGCTAACAACAAATGATCGTTGGCCCTCGTATGGTGTGATGACACCGATGTCTGCAGGCTGAACGCCGGCTTTGAAGAAACGGGTGACGATCTTCTCGACGTTGGAGGCTTCAGTCCGATTGAGGTATGAAGTACCGGAAGCTGAGATTTCTTCGTTGCCGAGATTGGACCAGAACATCATGGGAGAATCGGCAACGGGCCATGGAAAGTCGACATCGCGGCGGAGTCTCTGCGCCATGGTAACACCATTCTGAAGCGAGCCCTCGTAGAACATGTTCGACGGGAACTCTGAAAGACAAGGATGCATACGATACTGGACGTTGAGGCGAATAGGGTGCTCGCGCAGGATGACCAGACGTTCGAAGAGGGATTGGTTGAGACCAGCCTTGGCAGCCTTCTTGTTCATGATGACTGGACCCAACTGCTGATGATCTCCGACCAACACAACTTGTTTGCACCCAAGAACCAATGGGATCATGCATTCTGGCTCAGCTGATTGAGTAGATTCGTCGATCAATACAGTTCGGAACTTCATCTTGGCGAGGCGAGGATCACCAGCACCAACACACGTACAGCAAATGACATCTGCATTGCTGAGGATCTCACGCTCTGCAGCGCGGGTTAGAGTCTTGAATTTCTTTTCATCCTGGCTGGACAGTTCGCCAAGTTCGCTCTTCAACTGAGAGAGCTTGGTCAGTTCGAGATTGCTGTCATTCATGCGAACCTGCTCGTGAAGAGAGAGGAATCCAACTGAAGATTCAACATCCTCACGCGACTTGGCTGTCAGACGAACGACCTTCAATTCAGTACGGTGGATACGCTCGCAGAGCTGATCGACCGCAACGTTGGATGGTGCACAGACAAGAACTTGACCTCCATTGACTTTGGCAAGATGGTAGATGATGGTGGCTGATGTGACAGTCTTTCCTGTTCCAGGTGGGCCTTGAATCAGACTGAGAGGCTTCTGGATGACACTCTTAACGGCATTGATTTGACTGCTGTTCAGTTCAGGTAGACCAGGAACGCTGAATTTCTTGGGCATCTGAATCTTCATAGGGGCTGCAGCGACTTCATGGCCAAGAAGCTTGTGGAAGATGTATCCAGAAACACTCATCTCGTCGACAGCAAAAGTCTTCATGGCGAACTGCATGCGGTCGTACGAAGTGGCCTTCCAGACGTAATCGGCGGAGAAGTTGTGAGTACATTCCGTAGGTACAGACTTGTCATTGCCAACCTTTCGGAGTTCGATCGTGACCTCGTCAGATTGGTTGTTTGGGATCTTAATGACATATCCCACGCCCTCCCAGACTGGTCGTAGCTCTCCCTTGTACTTCAGGCGCATCTCATCACCGACTGCAAGCTTGACATCTCCCAACTCAATCTTTGGAAGAACAAAGCTTGCCAGATGCTTGTTATTGAGACCGTAGTCCCATCGAATGACCAAACCATCCTCAGATTGAGCTTCCTTCAACTTGCGATCGTAGTCTGCCTCAATCTTGACAAGGGGGCCAAAAACATTCTGGTATTGGTATGCATCATCGTATTTCAAGAGAACAGGAGCTGGCTCGTCATCGATTCCAGCGGCCTTTTCCAGATCAGCAATGGTAGCATTCGCATTGTCCTTCCACATCTCCTCCAGCTTGGCAATGTTTGGCGGGGTCAAGTGTCTGGCACGAAGCTGCTCGGCATCTGTAGGCACTGACACAAGCCAAGGCAAGAACGAGCGGTCTTCGATCAGTGGTTGCCATCGTGAAATATCCCAGCTCATATCTTTCGACGACGGTGCAGAGGCGCAAGGCTGGCGGCAGAGGAGTACAACAACCGTGTCCGATTTTGCGGGAATGAACCCAAGCAGGAACACGTTCTTTGTACCACAATTGTAACATTCGAGGACCGTATCTCCGAGAGTGGACAGCGGATGGAGCTGGACTTCCTTGTGTCGCGCGCGGACAAGATGGTTGACAATATGGGAAGAGGTAGCGTTTCCTCGAGCACTGCAGAACCATTTACTACATCCCAGACACTTGACCACACAACTTGGGGAATGGATACCACAGTACCTATACCAATTAGTCTTGCCATGATATGTATCGAAAGAGAACTTACGCGCAAGCATGTGCTGGAAGTTCCTTCTCGTCCTCTACTCCTCTGAGACCCAAAGTCTTCATTCCCTCCACAGGCATACTTGCAAGGCTTTCGGAATCATCATCGTCAAAAACTTCAGTCTCGTTGTCATCGTCGTCGTTTCGTCTTCTGGTGGGACCTAGACCACCACGTCCTCCATATTGACCGTAAAGAAGGCTCTCGTCCGGGTCGATATTGGAGAGGTCATCGGCGCCAGCGTTGATTGCAGCGGCAGAGTCGGAGATGAGATGATTCCCGAGATGGGTGAAAGCGCCTTCCATTGTAGGGATGAAGATTGTTGACTGCTAGAAGGAAGAACAGGGTTAGTTAGTCCAGGAGAATTAGGACAGGTAGAAGAGGGAAAATAAAATGCAAACGGCCGTGCAAAAGGCAAGGCGCCGGCAGAACTGGAGAGGGTGAAGCACTGGAATGGGGCTTTCTTACTTTATTTGAATCTGAATTTGTTCAGCAGCCTCGCCTTCGCCTTGCTCGGTGGGTGTGGCGCGAAGAAGAAAGAATTTGTTACAGACGCGACTATTGGTCCTCAAGTCATCATCGATACGCGCGAAGTTCTGGGCAAGTTGGGATTCTTGCGCAGATGCTTTTTCTGGTGGTAGTGGTGTACTTGTCTTCCTCGCGGTGGTGGTGGTGGAAGAAAATGTTGGTGTTACAGGTGGATTGAATGTGGGATGGAGGAGGAGCCGCCCGCCGAAGCCAAGGGGCGGAATTCAGCCGGATTCAGCGCGGGCGGGCAACAAAACCTTGTCAGAATTTTATTTTATATTTTTATAACGAAGAACTCCAACCTTTTGCGCCGACAGCTCTACATCATCATGAATGTAAGTATCTTATTCCTGCTTGGCACTACGCGATGGGTAAACGGATTCAGAACAAATCTACACCAGTCAAAACATCTGATTGATTGCAACTGCTCCCATATACATGCAAATTTCATAGCTAACCTCCGTAGCGCAAGCAAGCCCGCCAACGAAAGGACTACCTCTATCGACGAGCCCTCACTCTCCAGCAAGCAGAAATTTCAGAGAAGAGAGCAAAGCTACGAGCCTCTCTAGCATCTGGGAAGCCGTTAGACCCCGCGATTGCAAATGACAAGACGTTGCGGGAGGACTACAAGTACGATGAATCAAGACCCGATTTGACGGCAAATGACGAGCTTGATCTGGACGACGAATACTCTCAACTGTCTGGAATTGTTGATCCACGAGTGCTCGTAACCACCTCGAGAGACCCTTCCACCAGACTATCGTCCTTTGCCAAAGAAATCCGATTACTACTACCAACTTCGATACGACTAAACCGAGGAAACTTGATTCTTCCAAATCTTGTACAATCTGCGCAGGCGTCAGGACTTTCAGACATTATTCTGCTACATGAACATCGAGGTACACCGACTGCTTTGACCCTTTCACATTTCCCACATGGTCCTACAGTGTCATTCTCCCTGCACAACGTTGTCCTACGCCATGATATCCCCAATAGCTCCAGAGGAACCGTCTCGGAATCATACCCCCACCTAATCTTCGAAGGATTCACATCTCGGTTGGGACAACGAATGGTCAAAATATTGAAGCACATCTTCCCACCGAGAGAAGCCATCACGAACAAGACAAAGCTGGGCAGCAGAGTGGTGACTTTCAAGAATATTGAAGATAGCATCGAGGTGCGGCATCACGTTTTTGTGAAAACTTCGTATCAGAGCGTCGAACTGGCAGAGGTTGGTCCGAGGATGACGATGAGGTGTTTTGAGATTCGGGGTGGAACGTTGGAGAACAAGGATGGCGATGTGGAGTGGCGGTTGAACCAGTATACCAGGACCAGTCGAAAGAAGGATTATTTGTGAAATAGGAAAAGTTATTGCTGTTTAGCGTGGAGTTGGGGATAAAAATGAACCTGGTTGAGTTACCAGCCTCGCAGAATTTCTACGAGTTCCATCCAGCCTTTGACCATTTCTTTGACGTACGGTACAACCCAGATCGTGAAAACTACTCTGTGTGCTTCGTCGAGCATGGAGCAAAATATTGCGAGGGCAGTGTAGAGAGGCATCTCGGATGTTCTTTGGTAGGAAGTCAATGGGGCCATCCTCCATCCTGACCTATTTCATCGTTCACTTTCCTTTGACTCTTCGTGCTTCAAACGACATGCGGGGAAATATGCAAGCCATAGGTATAGGTACAGCACATATGTTGATGCTGATTCCTCTTTGTGTTTGTTTTTCTCTGCTGCATGGTGAGGGCAAACAGCCTACAGTTTGGTTTCTTCTGTGAATGCATGTTCACAGGCCCGACACCAGAAAGCCAATACCACAAACTGTTGGCTGGTATATAGGTACTACTTATGTATGTACGAGTCCCCTCGGTGCTCGCAAGCTCGCACCGGAGGGGCCTCGGGTAGATTAAGCGTCTTTTGTCACATGTCTAGATCTGTAAAGGGGTAAAGTCTGAAATGCGGCTGTAATAGCATAATAGTATAGAGATAAAGTCCTCTTAGTACTTATAAGCTTATACTAGAGAGGCCTCGGGCTTGCGCTATATAGATTAGTCATTAAGCCTATACGCCTATACGCCTGTAAAGCGCCTGTAAAGCGCCCGTAAATTACCTGTAAAGCATCTATAGAGCCTAGATTTAATAGTTATTATAGTAATTATATCTGTCTTCTTCCTTTATATCTAATGCTTCCTCTCTTTCCTATTCTCTTATCTTCTCCTCTCTTCTCTCTATCTCTCTTCTTTCTTCCTTACTTAATCC
>QGMI01000432.1:0-31106 GCA_007821535.1 Lachnellula occidentalis
CTGCACACCCCCCTGCAAGACCCATAGGGACCTATAAGGACCTATGGGTCCTTACAGGTATTAGGACCCGACCTATGGGGACCCATGGGTCTTGTGGTGACCCCTAAATACAGCTATACACCAAGTACGCAACCAATTTTCTGCACTCCAAAGCATCTGCCAACAGTGCTATGTATATACCTACAGCCCACCATCCGTTTTTGCGCGAGAAATAGAGCGACCATTCTGAATCAGCATGACTATCGCCCCCTTACGCGTTCGTGGCTAAAGAAGTAAACCGAGTTTCTCCGGTTACCAACCGAGTTTCTCCGGTTACCTTGACTTGTTACGTGTTAAAATGTGTTGTAAAATCCGTGCATGCTCTATTGTAAACCCACTTTCACGATTTAAAGAGGTCTCCTAAGAGGTGGAAGGGAGCAGGTATATTGTTGTTTCCTGATCCATTATACTATGCTCAACTTGTAGGTAATTATCCTCTCATGTGGTCGTGTAGTGTGTGGCCAGGCGTTTTAATGAGCCCCATTGGGAGCAGTCCATTTCTTTTTAGTTCTCCGTTGAGGTTCCTGATCATAGTCCACCTGTACCGAAATGACGTTCGTACGAATGATATTCCCTTCTCCTTGCGCCAGTATGCTCTTATCACTTGAATCGTCTTGTTTCCCACCCACGACCATCGTCCTCGAATAATCATTATGGGGCCCAAGGTCGAGCTTGGCATTATTGTCTTCCTCTCTGTCCACTCCGATATCGTTGAGATGATAGCTGCGCGTGCGCAGGCGGTTGGGGTTATCGCTGTATGAGCGGGTGGAGTGGCCGCGAATTTCGTTATAGAGAGGTCGAAGGCAGGGTATTGTTGCAGTGAGGATAGTGACCATAAGTTCCGTGGAAGACCAGAGAATCAAACTGACAGTTTCGTCTGCATTGATTAGCGGGGCTTTGAGCAACCAGGAAAGTCAACTCACAAGAGTAATCAGATCGAGATGTTAATGACTCAAGTGCGACTGCTCGAATGATACCAGCAGCCATAGCGCTACCATTATTAGAGATGAGCTTTCAAGATATGTCATAAACTTACAATAAGCCAAGACTCATTGAAGCAGCGATGAGACGTTTCTCCTTGCGCTTCATTTGAAGATCCCAGAGAATAAACCAAGGCAGCACAGCGAGAACAAAGTCGGCTCCAGCGGACATACCTAGATCTATGAGCAGGTGTGGTAGTTGGATAAGGATAGTAATACTTACTCCCAGCAACTATAGACAGTGCTGTAAAGCCTGTAGTTGAAATCCAGCATTTGGCATCTAGAGTAGGGTTCCAGACGTGTGCGACGGGGTCACAGCGGATGAAATCAAACAGAGCGTCTAATATGCAAATTATAGTAAGTGCGAACATCAAGAAGTATAGCACCATTCGATGCCATTGGATGATAGTGATTCGAAGCAGGAAGATTGCAACCGAAACCTTGCTGGTCGCAATAGCAATAATGCAGAAACTTGATTCCGTTAGCAGTAGCTCCATCATGTATATGAGTGTATAGAACATACGTCTGACCAATAATCTCTGCCTTGGTTGCTGCTACAAGCGCGGTCAGAGTGAGCTCGGTAGAATGTCTACCAAAGCCTTTCATGACAGCACTTGTCATTGCAGCAGAGAACGCCAACAACAGAACCTATTAGTAGTTCAATTATCTTGTTATTGGATTCAAAAGGAAGAGGTTTTTCCTACCCAACTGAGCGCAATGAGATAGTCATCCCAGCCGGCAGTATGTGTAATTCTAAATCTTGTATGCAGTCGCAAGCAGACGAAGAGTAGAGCAAGAGCAGTCTCTACCCACTGCAACGAATTAGCTTTTGAGGAAAACAGCCGCCGAGTAGTTTAAACACAGCAGAATAAAGAAGCAAAACCAAAGGTAGGGATGCTTACCATCACGGAAACGATAGTGGGACCATATCCTCCAACGTTTGTCATGCTGAGAACTTGGTGAGAGCTTAAATCAAGGATATTATACGACAAGAAGTGAAGCAGTTGGCATTCAGAGTTTCTTTTGAGAAGATATATAGTTCAATCTTCGAAACGCGGCATTCGAGTACGCCTAGACTATCCTCCGAGCGTTAAACTAATAGCAGTAGTGCAGAGACAAACGTCGTGACTGAGAGAAAAGATCATCAAAAGTAAAGCAGTTAACTGCCAGACGAAGGCCTGACTTTTTGGGGTGAGGCACGGCCCTACAAGTCAGGGATGTGCCCTGACAATTACGAGGCTGTGGGATGAAGAATCATTTAGCGTGAAGGAGATCAATTTCGCATTAAACCCATATAAGATTCAACAAGGTAAGGAACTAATCCTTCACCTCCGTATGAAAGCTGGGAATGAAAATGCCGTGCCGTAGGTTTCATCCTAGACCCACCTCTTAAGGTTTACATGGATAGGGGAAGGAGGCACTGATTGGCTGTAGCTTTGTCGATGGTGTTGCGAGGTAAATTTACAGGACATAACTCCAATCCTAATCAGGTTCAACTAAACCTCCTCTGCTTATGATCATTAAGTATAGTAAATAGCGATCGGAGATACTCTATTAATATACAGGATCAATGTGTAGACCACCAAACTATAAAGACCTGTGGAACACGATTATAGAGTAAATTCTGTAGAGAGTGTCAGACAAGCCGCCTTGGATCTGGCTCACTATTAGTAGCGATTCAGCGGTAGGAGGATGCGGGGCGGGGCGGGTCGCTAATGATTTAGTCCCGGATGAGCCCCGGGCTTAGCTTGGTCCCCTATTTTCTTTAAGTGACAAAATGACATCTAGCGGTTGGACTGCCGTATGTACGAGGAACGACAGCGGTAGAGTAATAGTAATGACAGCGGTAGTAGTAACGACAGCGGTAGTAGTAACAATAGCGATAGCGCACCAAGTAGTCGGTACGGACTTTGTCATCATAATGTAATCGTTCGGCGCTCTCTCATAAGCGAGGCCTTCTTTATCGCCAACTCCTTAGTCGCATACCTTTTGAGTCTGATAGTAGATACAGCTTTTACTCTATAAATTTTACTTCGCGCTACTAAGACAGCTTAGATCCGATAAAATACAAACCTATCTCACTTGAAGATCGCTTTAGCTACTTTCTTATTCTATGGACTTACACCAGGGCAAAAGTCAGTTCGATATGCGGGATCTATCCTTTCCACGCTAAACAGTTTCCACAGACTAGAAAGAAAAAGGCGAGTAGTACGGGAGTGGGGGGAATACTTGGATGACCACTCCTATAGAGCAGACGGACACGATTAGGTACAGGGTGTTGTCACCAAATCTGCATCTTTTCAAGGGGTGGTTTCACTGATTATACGCTAAAAAACGTAGATCAAACAGCATTTAATGGGCCTAATCTTAGGGGTTTATGCGGTTTTTAAGCACCCTATAACTTTAGTGATCCCAAGCCTAGAGCTGTCTTTCTCACTTCACTTCCTTCTATTACCCCCATTTTCAGCCTATTTTCAGCCTATTTTCTACACCATTTTCAGCCCATTTTCAATACCATTTTCAACACCATTTTCAACACCATTTTTAACACCATTTTTAACACCATTTTCAACGCAATGCCTTATCCTATGACCTCGCTGGCAAGTCCTAGCATGCCTAGAACTAGACGCCGCAATCCTAGATTAGTCCGATTTATAGGCTTCTTTAATGCAGCTTCCTAGGAAGGAAGCTATTCCTAGATAGTAATAGAGCCATTCTAGATTTTTGAGGATAATATGATTATTGATCTCACTACTTCGCCTCTAGCTTCACCTTCACCTTCCCTCCCCTAGGTGCCTACCTGCCTATAGACGCCCCTACTTTAGATGATTGATTTGACTAGTTTAAATCATTAAATAAGCTATAATGATCGCCTTAAAGTGAAGGCTTAGAGGTAATATAAAAAGATGCTAAAAGGAAAGCATCTAGTCTCTTTTAAGACTATTGCAAGACATATTAGATGCTATCTAACTACTACTTAGAGGCATTATCTCCTCCCTCATACGCTATAGCATAAGAGCCCCAGGCGCCCCTCTCTTTTAAACCCCACGTAAAAATAGCATCTTCTAAATGCCCTCAGATATAGGGATTCCTATACCCATAGAATGACCTACCTCTAGCTAGCTTAGTACTACCAAGTTCCCTTCTCTAAGATGACGATTTGCTGCTTCCTTAAGCTAGAGGGATACTGCCGCTATAAGGCAGTTTAGAAGCCCTTTTTAGATAAGTAGAAGAAGAGAGCTCGTCTCAATTTCTATCTTCCTTTACATGATTAGACCTATGAGGACTAGTCTCATGTGATCTTTACTAATAAGTGCCAAGTCTAAAATAGGAGATTCAAAGACGTCTTTATAACAAGGAAGCCTAGAGAAGAGTTCTTAGATAAATGTCTTAGGCCTAAATTTAGCAAATCACAAGACGGAAGATTACATGTCTATAGGCAATTCTATAGCCTCAAAAAGACCCCCTTATCTTAGATCCCCTACCCAGGCTCAGGGCCTAAAGGAGGCATGAATATGGACGATTTTATAGAGTTTATAGGGCCTAGTATTACCTCTTTTTATGCTTAGCTAAGGAAGGAGGGAGTACGCCCAATTTTCTAGCAAGATAGCTCTCTAATTCATAATAGGGTCATAGTACAAGGCTTTTTATCATATGAGGGCATTCCTATGCTTAGGAACTAGCCTCCTAATTTGCTAGATCTCAATCTAATTAAGCACTTGTAGTCTATTATCAAGGCAATTCTCTATTCTAGGGCTCTACTGAGGACAGGGGAGTGGAAAGCTGCTATTGAGGCAGCTTAGGACTCGATTGAGGAGGATATATTAGAAAATCTATTATAGTCTATGCCTAAGCAAATAGCTGTAGTGATTGCAGCAAATAGAGGTTAAACTTGCTAGTAGAGCACTTGAGCACTTATAAATAGGGAGGAATCCACTCTAGGAGTGAGTATATAGAGCTTAAAATGCAGGTCCATTTACCCATAAATTTGATCTAAAATTGACTATAAAAGTGACTGAAAAAGTGACTGAAAATAGCTTCAAAAAATATGTGTTATAAAATTCCTACATGACCTTAGAACTATCTTGATTGCTAGCAAATCCCTATAGAACTTAGATGGGAATGCAGTAGACCTTGAAAGATGCGCACGGATTTTGACCCCTAGCAAAGATCAGACAAGGCCCTGCAGATGCAGATTTGGTGACAACACCCTGTATACGAGGATCTTGATGTCCTCAGGAGTAACAAAGGAGGCCTCGCTTAAAGCTGGAGCCGACGATCAAAGATTAACTGAATTTGGACTTCGTAGATGAAGATAATCTTTGCCGATACAAGTACTGAATTCAGACTGGTGTGCCGAGTGTCGATCGGATCGACTCGATCCGATGATTTGATTGCTAAGCATAAAACTTGGGCCAGGTTCCAGCCTTTTCCCTGAAAACATCATACAATAAGAGCCGAGACGAGAGGGCTTTGCGGATTTTGCAGGGTACTCTGAGACAGCGGCAGCCCCTGGCCGTATCCCCGTTAGCCATATCC
Organism: Lachnellula occidentalis; assembly: GCA_007821535.1. Lineage (NCBI taxonomy): Eukaryota > Fungi > Ascomycota > Leotiomycetes > Helotiales > Lachnaceae > Lachnellula > Lachnellula occidentalis. The sequence continues at coordinate 5,559 of QGMI01000432.1, forward strand.
ACGCTAGCCGGGATTTTGTACAAGTATCTTATGATTTTCATGGGTCCTTAAGCGATACAGTATGTGGACAACATTACGGTCACGGCCATCAAATTGGCCCAATTGGAAGTTGTCTTGATTATACCCGCCTAACCGCCCCGCCCCAATACAGCCCTATCGAGAACTCGTTTCCTAGTAGAGACGGATGGTTAATTTTTCAAAATCGATAAGTACGCTCTTCTCTTAATCATGCCAATAGTCGTAATCATATAGGGCTGCACAATGTATACCAGTCACCCTGAATTATCTATAGATGACACAAAGAATATCATGCAGTCAAAGACGCGCGCGTTGGGCTCCGTACGGAGGTAGATTCGATGCAGATCGCGGCTATTGAATAAATGCCTGCGGGAAGTCCTGCGTACTACAGTAACTTTCTATAGCACTATTTTCCGTAGATCTGACAGATACATACTCCGTATAGTAAATTACGGACGTAGAGGACATGGACATAACGGCACGGCCCCCGCCCGTCTCTCCCCTAAAAGTATAATCAGTGGGCCTTTAAATGGGTTCATATAGTGGTCTGTGGGTACGTAGTCCAAAAACTCCACTTTCATTATTGTGATCTCTATCTCGCGCAATGAAGAATTTGCGTGTAGAGATTTATCCGATTCCTATAGTACCTTTTACTAAACTTATAATAAATCCATCTACTAGGACTGTGAGCATATAGACAAAGAGCTAACCATTCCATGAATACTCTATACTTTCTATATGAGAACCTTTGGAAGATTATAATAATGCAGGTTCGGTTACAGCAATAGGGTCGAATCGGGATTGAGAATCACGGCATATTCTGCGCTTACATTCGCGCAGTATACCTGCTTTAATCTAGCCTACTCGCTTTTTTTTTAAGTCTGACTGTCCTACTGTTTTTACTCCGTATTTCTATGCTCCGCGCCACTTAAAGAGCGTAGATCTAATAAGCATAGGAGCTTTGGTGGCCCCGGCTGAGAAGTCTCACTTTAAATTGTTAGAATTCAGGGCCTATACTAGGGTAAGGAGCCAGTTAGACCTATAGGATTCCACGTATCTACGCTAAGTAGTGGATTTAGAGTGGGACAGTCAGACTTAAGAAAAAAGCGAGTAGAAGATTACAGAAGTCCACCTACACGTATAGGGGGTTAGTCTGATAAGTTCCTCTTGATGTTACTAGGAGACACCCTCTTTACGGCGTATACCCCTCTCTGCACTTCTCTACAGTACTTTGACAAGGGTTTAAGTAGGGATTCTATTACTTAGTCCCAGGCCAAATTATGACGCCAAGAAGACCAGGGCAAGGGGCCTTGCTTTGGTGCATTTACCACATTCTTAATTTCCCTGCTATGGCGTAACAATTTGAGTACTTCATAGTTCAACAGCCCCTTGGATGCGATCATTTACGCTTAATTTGGAGGCCCAACTACTTCGTTACAGGCCTAATTATTACGCCAAGAAACCAGGGTATAGTGGTCTTGCTTTGGTGCATTTACCACCTTTCTTTACCCCCCTGCCATAGAATTCTTGGCGTAATACTGTAGTTACGCCTGAGACGAAGTACTAGGAAATACGCCATATACTAGAACAGGAACGTGTCCGACAGCCGGAGTCCATATAACCCTAGTAAAGGCATATAATGTGGAAAGATACAGCTCTGGTACATATCAATACCCTGTATGCTTGCATCCCTCTAGCCCTTTAAGCCCTGAAGCATGCCATTTTCATCGGTACTAGAAGTGTATGCATAGCAGACCCGGCAGACGACTAGCGTATTGCAATCATGTAGCAAGCTCCTTTTCCTGTATGCTCGGGACCAATTCAAAGTTTCCTTTCATACCAGAATCTGGTTATATTGCCAACGAAATGTCGCTTCTATTGGTTGCACTTCAAAGCCTGGGTGGTCTTTTGTTGCTGGCGATAATTCAACTATTGTGGACATATTTCACGACCCCGCTCAAGAATATCCCCGGTCCTTTTTTTGCTAAGTTCACCAATCTCTGGCGCTTCTTCGATACATACGGAGGACGGCCGGAGCTCACCCACCAGCTCCTCCATAAGAAGCATGGAAGCGTTGTACGGCTCGGGCCTAACGTAGTCAGTATTAGTGATCCGAAATATCTGAGGGTCATTTACAATACACGAGGTGACTATCTAAAGGTATGTTAGGCAGTCTCTCCAGCTGAAGTAAACTGACCTTTTAAAAGAGCGACTTTTATACGGTTAATGATACGAAAGTCGGCAGCCAGATCATCAAAAATGTCTTCAGTACCCTTAGCAATGAATTTCATTCGGCAGCCCTGCGCCCGATACAAAAGTTCTACAAGATGTCGGCTGTGTTGGCCCAGGAGCCGCTTGTCGACGATACTATCCATGCATTTTTCAAGCATCTCGATGAGAGGTTCGTCGACACCGGCAAGACGTGCAAGATCGATGAATGGATGCTTTTTTTCTCTTGGGACGTGATTGCCCAAATGACCTTTAAAAGACCGATGGGCTTTATGGATGAAGGTAGAGACCACACTGGCATACTTCACACGGCCAACCAAGCTCTTGATTACTTTGCGACCATTGGCCAGATCCCGGCGCTTGACCACTGGCTTGCCAAGAATCCAGTTCGACCCATTGGACCCCCAAGTTTCGACTCAGCAGCCGTATTTTGTGCTCAGCAAGTGATGGAGCGGAAGCAATCGGGTTCAAACGCCTCAGGCACACCAGACATGTTGGATGGTTTCCTCGAGATGCAAAAGGTGAACCCGGCCGTGACTGATATGGATCTTATTGGTGCCCTCATCATCAACATTGTAGCCGGTGCTGATACCACCGCCTCTCTTCTGCGAGCATCGGTTTACCATGTCTTGAAGAATCCAAGGGTGCACAAGAGACTTATGGAAGAGCTTGACAGCTCCAAACTCGCCACACCTGTAACCTATGCCGCAGCCACTGTCTTGCCATATTTCGATGCGATCATAAGAGAAACTGGGCGCATTGGTCCAGGAGTCGGTCTCCTTCTCGAGCGCATAGTACCTGAGGGCGGACTTGCACTCTCCGATGGAAACGTCATTCCAGCTGGGACCATAGTTGGTATGAACCCCTATGTCGTCCATCAAGACAAGGAAGTTTATGGCGAAGATGCTGCATCTTTCAACCCCGATCGCTGGCTGCGAGACGTTGAATCAGGAGAGGAAGAAAATGACTTCCAAGCTCGTTTCTCGCGCATGAAAGCTACTGACCTCACTTTCGGTGCTGGCAAGCGCATATGTCTTGGGAAGAGCATCGCGCTCATGCAAGTATATAAAGCTATTACTACTTTATTTTTGACATATGATGTAAGTTGCGCAATGCCACATCTGCAAGATGTGCCGCTAATGAGGATTTTAGATGAGTCTTGCGGATCCAAATAAGGAATGGCATGTGCAGAACTCGTGGTTTATACGCCAGTCTGACATTGATATCAAGATCCAGCGACGAAAGGTCACGAAAGCATAAGCACTGTGCCGATAAAATCATACCACAAGCAGCTTTCTTTAGTATATCAGAAGTTTTGTTTTGTAGATGAGGAGGAAATGAACGATGATAGACAGATTGCACTTTAATAATAATAATCTCACCTCCTTGCATGCCTACTCGTAGTGACTTGAATCAAGTCACTTGATTGATAGTCTCCGTAGTGTTACTGGCTAGGCCGATTGTGTATGAGGTTTGTTAAAGATTTTCACGATGGAGCCTCGCTGAGCTCAGACTGCTGTGTGCTTCTTGGCTCGCTCAACTGAATATCGGATGCGACCTTGGCAAGATCTCAAAAAGCTGTGGCAAGAAGTAGTTTTTGAGAGGGACATGAAAAGGCAGTGAGGTTGTTTCTTGGATGAGGAAGATTTGTGCGCCCCACGGCTACCCGCAGACCATTCGAACGCCAAACCTTACTTTTCAGGGGCTTCAAATCCTTCGGTCAGCGCCGCAGAAATCTTAGAAGCATTACCAATTAATATGGCCTCGGGGATCTCTCTACCACCAATGTAGCATTTTTAATAAATTCGGACATCCTTAAGAGAGCGCAGCTAAACTGAAAACATAAAGCCTTGACTACAGTCTCACGATTCATCTGATCTCACTCTTCCTACATTTCGCTTGGCGTGGTTAGGCGCTCGCTTACCCAGGAAATTGGGAGAAAATTCTACAGTGTACAAAAACCTCAAAAATTGATCAATAAAACCATGTATATACAGAGCCTTCAATTAAAGAAGCATTGAGGAGAACAAAGGACCACAGCATAGTAGGAATGACAAAATTAAAAATAAAAGAAAAAGATAATCAAGGAATGAATTCCTCTGCTAAGGCTTGAACTTAGAACCTCCCGATTAATGTTTATAACAGTCGGACGCGCTAGCCAATTGCGCCACAAAGGATGTTTTGAGACTCAACCATACTATTTCAATATATAGCCATACTATTGACCATCAAGCAACGTATAGAGAGGACCCATATAAAGTCACACGCAACACACAACGCTAACACACTTCACCATCTACTATATTTAGTGAAGGAATCAGATATAGCTGTGTTCTTTTCGAGAAATTATTCCCGGCCCGTATTTACAGCGTAGAGCGCTGACCACTTGACAACCCATGGCTGTTTGACTTTTACGCAACAACTTTGGTCGGGTAGATCACGTGAATCCCCACATGACATTATTCCAGATGCTCATGTGGGATTTAAAGCAGGTAAAGACGTGTTACTATATGTGGCGTATAGTTGAAAGCAGACTAAATAGAACTATACAAGCAAAAGTATAGCAGCTTTTCCCTCCATACAGGTGATATGTTGTGCTGACTCACCGCCACGCGCTAAGCTTCGCTTTTCTGTCAACCTCGAATTCCATGTCTTCGTCATCCTGTTCTCAGTAAATCGAATCGAGAAGTTACAATCCGCATCCAGATATATTCATACTTCGAAGATTATCCTCAGATTCTGGCTGGAGGAAAATAGGACACGGCCGACATGTCTCCTGCAGCCTTGGACTCCGCGGAGGCACGATGGCAAATGCAGCTGGCAGAGATGAGAGCTGCTCTAGCAGACCTCAAATTGCCTCCCCCTAATGCTGCCTCACTTTCTTACGGGTCCGACATTGAATACGACGAAGACGAAGACTTCACGTCTGGTAACAGCGGCGATGACGTTTGGGATTTCATCAGCGATGCCGAGGATGATGTCGACAGCAGCGACCTTAACGAAGATCAGATTCCAGATGCCACCGCCGCGGGATATGGCCCGCAGTGGCTGAAAAGCAAATGCTTGATGTTTGCGTCTAGAAAAGAGGGTCTTTCCGGAGAAGACCTTCAGGAGCAAATCATGGCTCTTTTAGCGTCGGACAGCGTGGAAGAGGAGCTTCAGTCAACACTGACAGATATCATTGGCTTTGATGATTTTGATTTCATTATTGAACTCATTTCACATCGAAAGGAGATCACCGCTCCCTCACCATTTTCTACACAGCAAACTGATGGGCTCTTTGGAAAGCTTCAGACGAAGCGAGAACGCGAGGAAGCTTTGAGGCAAAGGGATTATGAGCATAAGCATGCTACTCTGGGTCCGAGCCTGAATCGAGATGGACCTCAATATCCTCATGTTTACAAGACTCACTCCGCTGGCAATATTCTTGATTCTCGTGGGCAGAAGTATGCCGTGCCTATTGGTACCGAAAGAACGGAGCACGAGGTATGCAATTTACCTCCGTCTAGATCTTGAAGACTTCGTGGAGTGCAGATTAGCAGCTCACTAACTAAATATAGAGATATGAAGAGTACGCGATTCCAGCCGGAAAGGTTGGGACTCTCGGAGTAGGGCGCAAACTCGTCCAAATCTCGGAGATGGATGGTCTTTGTCGAAGGACTTTTAGGGGGTATCAGACTCTCAATCGCATGCAAAGTCTAGTCTACCCGGTAGCATATCGAACCAGTGAAAATATGCTCATTTGTGCCCCAACTGGTGCTGTAAGTCAACCAAGGTCACTACTTTTAAGGGATCTTCTAACGCAAGCAGGGTAAAACCGATGCAGCAATGCTTACGGTTCTTCATGCAATCGGCCAAAATATTACGCCAAACCCCGCAGAAGAACCCGAAGCTTCCGACTTCGTGGTAAACACTGAAGACTTCAAGATCGTATACATTGCGCCAATGAAGGCTCTTGCAGCTGAGATTACGCAGAAGCTCGGCAGTCGCCTTGCTTGGCTTGGGATTCAGGTACGGGAACTCACTGGGGACATGCATCTTACCAAAAAGGAGATCGTCCAGACCCAGATTATTGTTACTACCCCTGAAAAATGGGATGTCGTCACCCGAAAAGGAACTGGAGATACGGAGCTTGTGCAGAAAGTTCGATTGCTGATCATTGATGAAGTGCATATGCTTCATGATGATCGTGGTGCTGTCCTCGAGTCATTGGTTGCACGAACAGAAAGACAAGTCGAATCGACCCAGTCGTTGATTCGAATTGTTGGACTATCTGCCACGCTGCCGAATTATATCGATGTTGCAGATTTCCTCAAGGTTAACAGATATGCTGGTCTATTCTACTTTGATGCAAGTTTCAGACCTGTGCCTCTGGAGCAGCATTTTATCGGAGTCAAGGGTAAAGCGGGGACCAGGACTTCCAGGGATAACATCGACACCACTGCATTTGAAAAGGTCAGAGAGATGCTCGAGCAAGGCCATCAGATTATGGTATTTGTGCACTCAAGGAAGGATACCCACAATACAGCTAAGATGCTTTACGAAAAAGCCATTGACGATGTCTGCGTAGACCTTTTCGATCCAACGAATCACCCGCAGTACGAAAATGCCGCGCGAGAAATGTCAAAATCACGCGGTAAAGAACTTCGTGAACTTCTTCCCAAGGGAATGGGAATTCATCACGCTGGCATGGCTCGTTCAGACAGGAATTTGATAGAGAAGCTTTTTGGAAATGGAGTACTAAAAGTCCTCTGCTGTACAGCAACCCTAGCTTGGGGTGTTAATTTACCCGCTGCAGCAGTCATAATCAAAGGTACACAAGTTTACAGTGCCCAGGAGGGTAAGTTTATCGATCTCGGAATTTTGGACGTTCTTCAGATATTCGGTCGTGCTGGTAGACCTCAATTCGAAGACACTGGTATTGGCATGATCTGTACCACACAAGACAAGCTCGCGCATTACCTTCAGGCTGTCACCGCCCAGGTGCCGATCGAATCCCGATTTTCAAAGCACTTGGTTGACAATCTAAATGCGGAAATCGCATTGGGAACAGTTACCTCTGTTCCAGAAGCAGTGCAGTGGCTTGGATACTCTTACCTGTTTGTTCGAATGCAACGGAATCCCTTAACATACGGTATCGACTGGGCAGAACAGCGAGATGACCCAACGCTTGTCCAGCGTCGACGGCAGCTTGTCATTCAGGCAGCCAGAACCCTCCAGCAGAGCCAAATGTAAGTCTTATCTGAAAAAGACTACTGCTTTAGAATTTTTCACTCATAGAAGTTCTTGACTTTGTAAGACCGGAAACACCACTAGGCAATGCTAACTTTGGGAATTTCACAGGATCATCTTCAATGAGACTACTGAAGAGCTTCGAAGTAAAGATGTTGGTCGTATTGCAAGTCAATTCTACGTCTTACACACGAGTGTTCAAATCTTCAACACTATGATGAAGCCTCAAGCTACTGAAGCAGATGTCCTCAAAATGATTGCAATGAGTGGAGAATTCGACAACATACAATCAAGAGATAACGAATCGAAGGAACTAACGAAATTGAGAGAGGAAGCGTCACCCTGTGACGTCTCGGAAGGCAACGATACGCCACAAGCCAAGACGAACATCCTCCTACAATCCTACATTTCCCGGGCTAATCTGGAGGATTTTGCACTAGCCAACGACTCAAATTACATTGCTCAGCAATCTGCCAGAATATGCAGAGCACTATTCATGATTGCCCTGAATCGGCGATGGGGACATCAGTGCCTCGTTTTACTTTCTCTTTGCAAGTCGATCGAGAAGAGACTTTGGCCTTTCCAGCACCCCTTGCACCAATTTGAACTCCCAAAGTCGGTTCTCAATCAATTGGACTCGAAGGATGCAGTCTCAATTGAGACATTGAGAGATATGGACGCAGCTGAAATCGGCTCAATGGTCCATAACCATGGAGCGGGGAAGATTGTATCTAAAATCCTTGATAACTTTCCAACCATCAGTGTCGAATCCGAAATTGCTCCTCTTAACAGAGATGTGCTTCGGATTCGTCTATATCTGACACCAGACTTTCGGTGGAACGATCGTCACCATGGAACGTCCGAGAGTTACTGGATCTGGGTCGAGAACTCGGAAACGTCAGAAATTTACCACCACGAATTCTTCATCCTCAATCGGAGAAAGCTTTATGACGACCACGAACTTAATTTTACGATCCCGCTCTCCGATCCGCTACCTACTCAGATCTACGTGAGAGCAGTCTCTGATCGTTGGCTCGGGGCGGAGACTGTTCACGCTATTTCCTTTCAGCACCTGATCAGACCGGATACAGAGAGTGTCTACACAGATCTTCTTAATCTTCAACCGCTACCAGTCAGCGCCCTAAAGAACCCTGCACTGGAGGAGATCTATAGCCAGAGATTCCCATTCTTCAATCCCATGCAGACGCAACTCTTCCATTGCTTGTACCATACACCTGCCAACGTCCTCTTGGGCTCACCAACCGGATCCGGGAAGACAATTGCTTGTGAATTAGCAATGTGGTGGGCTTTCAGAGAGAAGCCGGGGTCCAAAGTCGTTTATATTGCTCCCATGAAAGCTCTTGTCCGCGAGCGAGTAAAAGACTGGAGTGCACGTCTTACTCGGCAAATGGGACTCAAGCTAGTTGAGCTTACGGGTGACAACACTCCTGACACTCGTACCATTAGAGATGCAGACATTATCGTCACCACCCCCGAGAAATGGGATGGTATCAGTAGATCGTGGCAAACGAGAGGCTATGTTCGACAAGTCAGTCTTGTCATCATCGATGAGATTCACTTGCTGGGAGGAGATCGGGGGCCAATTCTCGAGATCATCGTGTCTCGTATGAACTACATTGCAGCTCAGTCTAAAAACTCTGTTCGGCTAATGGGCATGTCAACAGCTTGTGCCAATGCCATGGACTTGGGTAATTGGCTTGGAGTCAAGGAGGGCCTTTTCAATTTCCGTCACAGCGTTCGCCCAGTTCCACTGGAGATCTTTATTGATGGCTTCCCCGAAGTTCGTGGCTTCTGCCCTTTGATGCAATCCATGAATCGACCTACGTTCTTAGCAATCAAGACACACAGCCCTGACAAGCCTGTCATTGTCTTTGTAGCGTCTCGAAGACAAACACGCTTGACGGCTAAGGATCTCATCAACTTTTGTGGCATGGAAGATAATCCTCGCCGATTTGTCAAGATGTCCGAAGAAGACTTGCAGCTAAACCTTTCCCGTGTCAAGGATGATGCCTTGAAAGAAGCGTTGAGTTTTGGCATTGGTCTTCATCATGCTGGTCTGATTGAGTCCGATAGGTCTCTCGCGGAAGAATTGTTTGCGAATAACAAGATTCAGATTCTCGTTGCCACAAGTACTCTTGCTTGGGGTGTCAATCTTCCAGCTCATCTGGTGGTAGTCAAGGGAACCCAGTTTTTTGATGCTAAAATTGAAGGATACAAAGATATGGACCTCACAGATGTTCTGCAAATGCTGGGTCGTGCTGGTCGTCCTCAGTTTGATACCTCTGGTATTGCTCGCATTTTTTGCCAAGACTCCAAGAAGGCTTTCTACAAGCATTTCTTGCATACTGGTTTCCCCGTTGAATCATCTCTCCATAATGTCTTGGACAACCATCTTGGCGCTGAAGTTTCCGCTGAGACTATCACTACCAAGCAAGATGCTCTTGACTACCTCACGTGGACATTTTTCTTCCGACGCCTTCATAAGAACCCCTCATACTATGGGCTTGAGATCTCTGCAGAAGAGCATAATACTATTGCTGCGCAACAAATGGCAAATGAATACATGATATCCATAGTCGACAAATCTCTCGGAGAACTAGCCGAATCCAAATGTCTCGAACTCTATCCCAACGGCAACGTCGATTCAACCCCTCTTGGCAAAATAATGAGTTACTACTACCTCTCACACAAGACCATCCGACATCTTGTCACACACGCCAAACGCAACGCAACCTTCGCAGACGTCCTTGCCTGGATGTCCAGCGCCACAGAATACGACGAGCTTCCCGTCCGCCACAACGAAGACCTCATCAACGCCGAACTCTCCAAGAACCTTCCACTCCCCGCATCATCCTTCGACGGTCTCCCTATGTGGGATCCGCACGTGAAAGCCTTTCTGTTGTTGCAGGCACACATGTCACGTATCGACCTTCCAATTACCGATTACGTCGGTGACCAAACCAGTGTTCTCGACCAGGCAATCCGTATCTTGCAAGCTAGCATCGACGTCTTGACCGAGCTAGGCTATCTCTCAAGTTGCATGCAGATGATTACCTTGCTGCAATGCATCAAATGCGCACGTTGGCCTGCTGATTATCCATTGTCCATTCTCCCTGGAGTACCGCCCGAGAAACCAGACGATACGAACCTCCCTCCGCGTTTGCAGGATTTCTCCGCAGAATCGGAACCTGCATATAAACGCACGATCTCATCTCTGGGCATTGGAGCTGGACAGCTCCAGCGATTTGAAAAGGCTGCGGTCATGATACCGCATCTTAAAATACACGTCCAGGATCTTTCTGCTGCAGGTTTAACTGTTACTTTGAACCGCCAGAATCCATTGACAGACCGAGATGGGAAGATGTACGCGCCTCGCTTCCCAAAGTCCCAGACCGAAGGCTGGTTCGTGCTTCTTTGTAAAGAGGATAGAGACGACATTGTTGCTATTAAGAGAGTTGGATGGAGCAGTGGTGGGAATGGAAGGGGAGCGGCGAGGTTGAGTGCAAGGGCTGTGATTAAGCTGCCAAATGATAATGAAAGTGGACGTGGAGGGAGGAAGCTGGATGTTTGGGTTGTGAGTGATGGGTATCTGGGAATGGTTTATAAGATTGAGGGGGTGGAGATTCCAGAGTTGAGGGTCATGAGTGTTATGGATGATGGGAAGAAGGAGAAGGGGCTAGCTCCTCAGAGTGAGCAGGGCTCAGCTGCTTGATGCAGGAATGAATGAACGGCCGTTGGGAATATGAAGTAGATCCCACGAAGTGATGAAGTTCTTTTGCCATATTTATTCCACGGGTTTTCAAGGAAATTAAGGCTCATACGGCCAGATTCATGAACATCGTATTCATTGGCATAAGAGAGAACAAGGTCCCTGAGAGAGCGGCGTAACTTCGAGCCATCAAGTTCCTCATGATTACGGGTTCTTGGGGGCATTTTCACGCCCCAAGTAGAGAATTCGCGATTTAACTATCCTTCTCAACTTCTTGCGTTCTATACAATGTGAAAAAATAAAATTTGATCGTGGACTTGGGAAGCTGAAATACTGATATGATATCAGGAAAATGATAAAACGGCACATCCTCTCAATTTTATTATTCAAATACGTACCATAAATCAAGGACCTAACTACGAAGAGGGAAATACTCAGCACCAAGCATATTTATCTAGCTGTAACAACTCCCTACCTTGTATTCCCAGCGGACGAATTCTGCTGATTCGGGCTCTCGCCTCTATTTCCCCACAAAGTCCCTTTTCGGCTCAGCAACAAGAAATGCATTACAGAGAAAGGCACCAATCACAAGTATCAACGCTAGTAAAAGAACCAGTGATCCTGCCATAACGAATATCTTTTCGGGGTATAACAGCTCATTTTCGTCTTCGATATCCTCTTGCCTTTTCTGCTCAGTGAGTAGATGTTCTTCCCGCATTTTACGGGAATTTGCTGGGGAGGTATGCATCGTTCATTGTATAAGATGAGGATGGTGATGGGGATGTACTTTAGTGTGGGGTGATAGGTGGGGAAAGATATGCTTTCATTGTTCGGTATGAGAGAGGTGAAAGATTCTTTGTCTGGGTGGTGCATTTGGGGCATGCTGCGCTGCGCTGCATAGGGCGTCGCTAATATATTAGCCGAGCTTCTTTTTTTGGGAGGGGGAGTTTGCTTCCGTCTATTTACACTCCTTTGTTATGAAGAGGCCTATAGGCTTCTGAAGAAGTAGTGCAAGTGAAATGCAGCAGGTACAAAGATGAGCTCATCCTTACAAGGGAGCCGAGCTTAAAGAGGCGCAAAAGGGGCTTCGGCGGCTATCACGTGAAATGCTAAATGGACCGACTACAATTTTCATATAAAATGCAGCTCGAAATTAGAGATTGGACTATAAGCCATGGCAAAAGTGTCCGAACCAGCTTGAAGCCATGTATAGAGTGAGCCTTTTGTACATCAGAAAATAAACTACCAAATCATAACATTTTGGACGATAAAAGGTTTCAGGCCTTGCTTCTATACCTCGATACACGTATGAACAACACAGCACTCAGCACTTTACAAAAGATATTGCCCTCTGATACTTTGGTTTACTTACTACTGCCTTGGCTTGTCTAACAAGAAATGGAAATTCTGCGCTCACTAGGCATATACATACCGAGAATCGGCCGTTTCCGCCGCCGATCCCCGTCTTATAGTCTCTACTCGGACAGAAACCACCCCACTATAGGACCGCGAAGCTTTTCACGATCTGCACAACCATGGCAGCTAAGAAGCTTGGTCAACTTCTGTCCTTTCATCATCAACGGTGGGATTTTGGTTTGGTGGGGTGGTTGTTGGAAAGTGGGGTGGGTGTATGACTTCTTACCAATCCTCGAAGTCTTTTCTTTTCTACGAAAGCTGCACGTTGAGCCCTAATTGCCTCTTATGATGGAAGAACCCGGATTGCCAGCGATTACTGAGCAGAAAACAGTAGAAGTGAACGAAGCTGTATCTTCGGACGTTGAATCAGACAGTTCTTCGAGAAGGGCGACACGAAATGAGACAATATGGACGATATTCGGCTGTGTCAGTATCTAGTAATTCAACTGAGCATCAATAGTAGGACTAACATCTTTTCAGGCACTTGCCAACTTTTCAGATGGCTACCAGCAAAGTTTGGTAAGATTGAGACAACTGATCCTGAAGATGTCTCAATCCGCTGACCTGCTCAGGCATCAAGCACCAACGTCGTAATGAACCATTTGCTAGGAACCAAAGTATACACCGCAACGTTCCAGACTCGCATCTCCAACGCCCTTCTCATAGGCTCAATCGTCGGCATCCTCATCCTAGGATACGCCTCTGACCTATTCTCCCGGAAGAGTGGAATGCTGATAACGTCCAGCTTGGTAGTCATCGGCTCTCTGCTCTCTACTCTCGTCTTCCAAGTATCCCCCGCAAAGAACATGCTCTGGTTCCTGATTATCGCACGTGGAATCGCAGGTGTGGGTGTAGGTGGAGAATACCCAACGTCCGCAGCAGCAGCTCTCGAAGGATCAAATGAGTATTTTGACAGCAAGCGCGGCCCAATCCAGGTATTGATCTCAACATTGATGGCCACCTCAGGAGCACCAATCTGTACGTTCGTGTACCTCATGACTCTCCTAGCCACATCCAACAATCTGAAGACAGCATACCACGCCATAAATGGAATCTCCATCGTCCTCCCCTTTCTCGTAATCCTCTGCCGTTTAAAGATGCATGACGGGCGACTTTTCCGGAAATCCAATTTCAAGCAAAGAGCAGTCCCGTGGATGATTCTCCTGAAACAGAAGAAGTACCTCCTCAGACTCCTTGGGACAAGTTCTGCATTCTTCTTGTACGATTTTGTCAATTTCCCCAACTCGATTTTGTCGTCGGCCATCATAAATAACATCGTGCCAAATCACAACGTCCGTCAAGTGGCGCTTTGGCAACTCATCCTCGCCTTGTTTCCAGTCCCCGGCGTCTTCCTCGGCGCGTGGCTCGTGAATCGCATCGGAAGGCGATGGACCGGAATTCTCGGCTTCAGTGGGTATATAATCATCGGATTTATCATGGGTGGAGCATACACAGAGCTAACAACGAAATCAATCCCTGCGTTTGTCGTCTTGTATGGTCTGCTCCAGGCCTGTGGACATATGGGACCAGGAGCCACGATTGGCTTGATCAGTGTAGAGAGTTTTCCGACTGCTGTGCGAGGGATGGGATATGGTGTCAGTGCTGGCTTTGGAAAGGCGGGTGCTGCTATTGGGACGCAGGTCTTTACGCCGATTCAGGCTGCGGCAGGGAAGTCGGCGACTTTCTATGTGGCGGGAGGTATAGGAATCATTGGTGTTGTCATTTATTGGCTTTTGCCCGAAGGAAGAGGTGTCGATCTGGCGGCCATGGACGAGGAGTTTGAGGCCAGTTTAAGGGAAGCCGGATATTCGGAGAAGATGATTGAAAGCTCTTGATTCGAAGGTTTAGAATCTTCTTGGACAGAAAGTGCTTCCAGAGTACTTTCGAAGCTGAAGCGGAATCTCAATATATTCGTGCCGTCTTTCATGTCCACCACGACATCTGCACCTGACCCCCTTGCACGGTGTTCCTTGCTCGTCCCATGTCAGAAGTCAGACTCGAACTTTAAAGGCCGGAGTCTCATAATCTTCCCTGGATTCAACAAACCCAACGGATCCAGAGCAAATTTCAATCTTCTCGTGGCATCCACCTCATCTTCGCCAAGCTCATATACTTATGCATCGCGGTTTTTGAGCCCAATACCATGCTCGCCGGTAAATGTTCCACACATGTTAACGCCAAGCTTTTGAGCATCTTTTGACCTTCCGTGCAAGAGCTTCGTCGTTGGAAGAATAGACTACAGTTGTATGGAAGTTGCCCTGAAGTTACGTTAGCGTTTCTAAAGAGCTTTGGCACAAATATGCCTTACCATCACCAATGTGTCCAAGACAAGATCCCGCCAACCCGCTTTTCTCGAACATCTTTTTCGTCTCGTCAATGATATCCACAAGCCTCAAAATTGGGCCGCTACATTTGCACTGAGAAACTAGTCACCTGGATCACGCTTTATGGCAAGCAAGCTCCAAAGTGCCGGTTTCCTGGCTTGCCACAATGCAGCGGCCTCTTCATCGGTTTTCCAGCGCTTGAACTATCCGCAATTCTTTGCCTTGGCAAGCCTCTCAACATGATCGACTATTTCAACAGAGAATGTAAAGGATGTTGTAAATTCTTCACCCCAGGCTGCGGTTTCCGTACAGCCTTGGCCGATCATACCTCCCATTTGAAAACCTGGACCCGGACCAGAAGGGAGAAATAGCATCAACTTTGATAGAACCTGGCTGAGATCTCCATAGCCAGCTCCGGGTTGCACAACAACATCCATATCATCCCGATAAACTTCCAAGATCTTGTTCATTCTTTTGAAGTCCAAACATATCTCGCCGTTTTCTGCAGCAAGTGTACCATCGAGAGAAGCATCGCCCGAGAAAGCGATCATAGGTACCCGGCGTTTATGAAAGATCTTAGCAGTGCCTGCTATTTCCTCTGTTGTGGAAAGGTATACAATGAGACTCGGACAATCACGGTCACCGCGAGGGGTTTTGGACAGGTTTAGATCGACCAGTGAAGAAAACCAACAAGCCCAAGACCGTTGATAATCCAAAACCAACCGAAACGATGCAAAGCTGAAGAGACTCCCAAGAGAATTTGCCTATGCTGAGGTACCCGATAGTCGAGCACAAAAAACCTCACATAACAGAGGGGCTTCCCCGCTCGAGACCAAATCCGTGTTCGGATCGGAATTCGAGCCGCAAACAAGTCACTCCTCTAATCATATCTTGACCGGTGATTTCTGCCCTTCCAAAGCTGTCAATAATAGCTCTAATGACAGGTTCTTGGAGTTGGCCATGATGTTTGTCGATGTCTGCTTTCTTGATGTTGAGTGCCGGAAGGCCCGTGCCACGCGGGGCTTTACGCTACGAATTTATAGCGTGTGGGTACCTGAAAT
The DNA here is from genome assembly GCA_007821535.1 of Lachnellula occidentalis. Lineage (NCBI taxonomy): Eukaryota > Fungi > Ascomycota > Leotiomycetes > Helotiales > Lachnaceae > Lachnellula > Lachnellula occidentalis. The sequence goes on from QGMI01000432.1 coordinate 21,569, forward strand.
TCAGCGAGCGCAGTGCCCCTGAATTTGAAGCGAACGCTAATCGTCAGTCCATTTAACGTCGTGACTTGCGAAGAACTCAATGGAGAGTTCAATTCCTTTTCATATAGGTAGTTCGTAGCAACTCTTTATTACTAAGACTATACATATAATTAATGTTGAGAACGTAAGAATAAGAGAATGGTGCTGATATTAAGGGTTGATTTCGTAGCGGGTTGAGAAGTTGTACCTCGTTGAAGATCGAGCAGTTGGCAAAATCTTGTAGAGTGGGCGTGAGACCATCTACCATTTAGTAATTTCTATCTTTTCTACATAGGTGAACTGATATTTGATTCCCTACTGTACATGAAAACTCCTGCTAATATATACTAAAGGTCTATCAACTATAAACCCGATCGCCTTTCCACTTCAATCATAAGAACCCAGAGTAAACCATAACTTGGCACTCATACCTTAGCAAGCAGCAAGATTTTCACCAGCAAGCAGGAAACGTTTGAAGGCCACCCAAAAACACCCCATTCCACCCTAGTAAATCAGTCCGCCAATGCATTTCATCCCTAAAAGACGATCACATACGCTCATCCGAGAACGCATGCCCTCTCCATGACACAGCCCGCTAGCAAACTCCATTACCCAATCCATCTACACACCAGATAGTCCAGCCTCATCCTCATCTCAGCTCCCTCACGACTCACCCCACCCCTGTCTCCTTACACCCTCCCGACCATCCTTCCAGGCCCTGCTAACCAGCGCCTTCTTACGTCTCGGCAGGAACAGCATCTGGGGTTTGTACTGCTCCAGTCGAATGGGCGCTGGCGCATAGAAGCGGCTGGTGGTATGGGATTGGACCTTGCGTCTACTTTCGGAATAGAGTATTCGGCGGATGCCGGGAAGCAGCGGTTTGTGCTCGTGATATGGTATGGTTTTTGTAGGGGTATAGTCTGGGGTGTGTGGTTCAGCGGGGGTATGTTGTGCCTGGAGAGAGGGGTTTGGCGAGTGATGGGTTTCGGGTAGAGAGGAGCGTGGTGATGCAGGAGGATGATGAGGAAATAATTCCTGGGCGAAACCACAGGGCGAGCTGTGGATCTGGATAGGAGAGTACGAGATATGCGTAGCCGTAACGGAAAGCCTGCGAGTAGAATAGATAGGTGGGTAGTGATCAAATTCCAATAGATAAACTCCTCCTACCCCTCAGAGTCATCCCTCCCCAACCACCAAACAAACACCACAAGCGCGATACCAACAAGCAAGCCCACAGCATGATCTCCAGCCCATCTATCCCAAAATGTAGGATCTGGACGCAAGTCTTGCGCCTTCCTCTCTTCCGTGCATACCGGGCAGACGTCCTCGCTGCTCTTCTCCTTGGATTCGATTGTGTGTTTCTTGCAGACGGTATCAGCACAGTAGTCTGCTTCAGCGTGCCCGTAGTGGCCGCATGTGTGTCGTGTGGAGTAGGAGATGACACACATTGGTGTGCCGTGGGGTTTGTGTTGCTTGGGCTGTAGATTGTAGGTAGGAGGTTGTTGCGGTTAGCAATGGTTCGACGGTACTGACTTACTTGGCCTCGAGTTGAGACAATAGGAAGAGCATAATTGGACTTGCGCGTAAATGGCTGCTTGCGGGTGGGATTGGGTGTGCTCTTTGTTTGGAAAAGGGGGAGACTGTTGGTTTTAAAAGTCTTTGTATGGAGATGTCTGATTCATGGTGAGGACATGGCAGTTAGGCTTTGTTGTCTGCCAGTCCGCGCTAAGAAGTCAAGCTGCACACCTGCAGACTATATTGAATCAAGTTCATAGGCGGTAACCTACGCGACTTTGGGGACAATCGTACACATCTTGCAATTTTGAAGACTAATTTATGACAAGACTCGCATGGCACTGTCCTACTTTTCATCACTTGAACGCCGAATGGATTGGTAGATGCGCACTTCTGAAATTCTCGCAGATGAGGGGCTCCCAGGGTCTGTAATCGAACTGCCCCCCATTTCTCATGCAATCGCTCATCTAACCTTGGACCAAGCTGACTTGAGACTCCCAATGGGATTTTGAATCTAGGACGATTTCGATACAGAGGCTACCCAATGCAGAAGAAGCTTACATCTGCGCCCCGTCGAAGCTGTCCCTGGCACTACTTCGACCTCGGCGAAGGATTACCCCCTTTTCAACATCGTATGACACTGTTGTCGCCGAAAAACAAACGCAACGAAGGAAACAGTTGGACAACTGGACAATGAGCATCTCAGAGTCGCACATGGGGATATGCAAGCTTTCGTGATATGCTCAAGGAGTAGATCGGGGTATACCAGGCTGTGCTGCAATCGTTGACTCTTCTGCGACTGGTGTTGCTCCTAGTGGGAGATATGTTGCCTGTCGAGAATGGGAATCAGGATTGTGTATGCTCTGAGGCACTTGGTCTCCTGAAGTCCACATCACAAGGCTCAAACATGGTCAATGCCTTTCTCTTGCACTTTCATTTGGCAGTGAAATGCCTACATCTTCGCAGCCCTTGAAACAAATGCATGGATCTTGGCTGAACTCTGACATTGCGCAAATCCACAAGCAGGTCGCGGCCTAGTCAACAGCTCTTGCTCGTGCAGGTTGGATCACCGGTGGTAGGAAGCGTGTGACCTGAAGATACAATGAAATTCAAGAGAAAAAACAATCCGGTGAGATTGCGCGAAGAGCGGGAGAGGGAGAAATTAGAAGTTCAGGAGAAGGAGATATACGAAGCTACTAAAAGTACGGTAGACTAAAATCACTACTCCAAGTCTCCAACCCAAGTGGGAGAAGATTCAAAGTGTTTTGAGAGAAAGAGAGTTGGGACTTTGTCTGATTCTCGCTCAGATACCGAGGGACCCGGTCGTTTCAAATTTTCAATTGTACTGGAGACTGTTTGGGGATAAATGCAAGCGTGCTGACGGTACACGTTTTTGGAACAGTGTCAGGCTGAGAGGCAGGTTGTGAGAGAAAATGTTCATAGTCATGTGCTACACATCACTCTCTTCCTCTCAGAGTGCGACGAGCGGAGCAGTGAAATAGTAGTAGAATGCTTTGCTTTAGTAATCGTTCCAAGGTTGTGGAAGAAACAAAATGATTGAGACGCTTGTTCTCGTAAGCTTTCGGGGAGAACTTTTGTCAGGAGTTCATAATTTATTCGGGCTCATGGCCGGAATAAATCAAGCCAGTAGCTTGCTTTCTGGCATTGTATTGCTTGACATGCTTTCGGCGCCAGCCCAGCTGAAATGTTGTTCTCTGTTTTTGGGAAGAGATAAAATTGGAGTGAGTTTGGGTTTGCGCACTGCGCGGCAGGTGGACCGTGCACGGGCTACAGTTTCATCCGACCTCAAGTCTACTCTCTTCGATAGTATTATCCTAACGTTCCCTCACAGAATGGGAACAAGGTATTTCCATGACTCTCTGATTGCATAGAGATGCAGTTTATTCTGTGCTGCTATTGGACGAAGACAAATACAGGGCTACATGCTTGCCCACTTGGGCGTCTTTTTCAATCCGCACGAGCTTCAAGGCACTACCTTAAAGCCAACTGGCCATCCTATCCTTGAGACCGCCTTCTCTTTGTGCTCATAGCCTGGGCTGGAATGTTACGATGGATGCTGGATAGCGAGTGTTCTGGAATCATACTTGGAAGGTGCGTTTGAACATCGAGTCCCTGGGTGATAACTTCTCAAGAAGGGAACGCTGATGCGCATAAACTAGCTTGGACACGCCAATTCTGCTTCATTATTAGTAGTAAAACGTGGAGTTATCTGAAAAGGATACGTACCTGATGTTTCCAGGTCCGAGTAGCCCAAGACCATGCAGATAATCCTGTCGTTGAAGTAGTTTGCTTCGCACAACACGGGTCCCTTCATTGGCGGTTTCCTTGTAGATTGCGATTGTCTCCTATTTAAGCTTTGAGCGAATTGTACGTTCATGGAGTATCTGCTTCCAAGCGTACGGCTCCGGAGGGGAATAATCCTCTGACAGAGCTGTGTTTCATGAAGAGTTGATGACTTCGCGGTGTTCATTCTGTATGTGCCATTCCATCAAAGCAGACAACGTCCGACGACAATTTGAGTTTGTTCTTCAGAGTTCTGTACTTCGGCGCTGTGACTTTTGCAGCTCTGTCCTTTGTTGTGTATGCTCGAGCGTGGCAAGGTTCGAAATCAGGAATGCATCGCTTCTTCAATAAAGACGCGCAGCAGCAGCCCCATTTCGCATCTTGGTATGGTTCGTAGGTATTTCCAGGGACTCTTCAGCTCCTAATTGTAGATCCCTGGGCTGATTGTCATCCGGAATGTTTCCTTCGTTGGTTCTTGCATCGGGAGGTCGTATTGTGTGTCATGGTTTGACTCGCTCGAAAGGATAAAGGCTGTCGGGTTGTAGCTTGCAGATTCTGGAACATGTCAGCGCAATACACTTCCAGCTACTCTGACTTAAAGATGTGGTTCAGGAAGAAGTTGTATTAGATACCTTGTTCCAGGCCGCTTCATGACCATGTTGCTATCCTTTCCAGTCTGTGCGATGTCTGTACCTTTCCATGCGTAGCTCTCGTATGCGTCTCGTATGCCAATTCTTCGTCAATGTCAGCGCTCCTTCGCTCCCTAATCCATGGTAGTGTCTCTGCAATGCATGCTGTCTTAATCTTTGTTTCGTGCAGCAGCTCGTCTGTTCAAGCTGCACAACCAAAGTTCCCTTTGGTGTATGGTGCTGTGCTCTTGTTCTTGGTATGGGATGCAGATGGGGATAGGGGCATGGGGGAGGTCGTAGGTAGGGGTGCGTCAAGAGATCTGCTCCCCCTTTACAGCTACCTAGGTACCTTGGTACCTCCTATCCCCCTCGAGCTCAGTCATAACTCCTGAGGCACACAGGCATGCCTCTCCTCCATCCAGGCGTGACAAGGTGGTAGATCTAGCCGTGAAAGGTTAGTGGGGGTGCTCGCTTAATGGGATGGGTTGTCTCGACGTGGTACAAAAGGCCTCCCACAGCCCTCGAGCCTTCTTGAAAACAAAACCACAAAACATTGAAGTCCATCATCAACTTCAACCTCTCCTCCCATCTACTCTACACCCTTCTCAAGCTTTGGCACACTTGGCTCTTCGATTACTTTGCATTGTCTACGTCTCTACCTCACGGTAAGTTCTACACTCACAACCCCCTCGCTGCGCTCGAGATCGGGTCTGTTTGCACTTTGCATCTGCCTTCGCACAACCACAACTGCCAGCCTCCATCAGCTCACATTCCATCAACTTCATCACATCACAGCAGCTAACTATCATCCATCGCAGCGCTGCCTACAGTCTATTCTTGTACCCCATCGTCAATCAACTGACATCCCAAGTAAGCATTGGCCCTTCTCCTTCACTCTTTTTCCCCACTCCTTCTTGCGTCTCCTCCTTCTGCCCTGTTCGTTCCACAGCAAGATTCCTGCTCAGCCCCTCGTCTCGATCTGTATCCTCGTCTCCTTGCCTCTTCATAGCATCACTCTCAGAACATCTCCTTAAAATTGCGCTCGCATTTGGCCCCATGAGCATGTGTCCTCAACTAGGATTCTCCGGTTGGGGGCTCTAAGGGCGGTTCCAAGTGAATCTATGCTCATCGGCTTTTCTTCGTGGGCAATTTACCGTTGTCTTCGCCTAATTTCCCCGCTCATCATAACATTCCGCCTTCCACCTTCCACTTCCACCTTTCTTCCACCTTCCATCTTCCATTTACCCTCCATCTTCACTGCTACATTACGAAGCCATCGACTTCTTCAAGTACTCTCTGTGTCTCAGATATCGATATCCCAACATCTTTTACCCAACTGTATGACAATCTTACCTTACCATTCACTGCACTCTTCAAATTAAATCCAGTTACCTCAAGTAATCCCTTCATCCTTCGACGCCAATGGCGTCGAAACTACTTCTTTGCCCTCTCTCCCCGCTTCAACACTTGGCAGTTGCTCACATTTCATTAAACTCTCGCTGTGTCTTCATCTATTCAAGCTGAGTTTGGCTGACAATATCTATCAGCTTCAATCAATTCACCATCATGTCTTGGGACACCAAAGACATGGCTGCGGCACTGCCCGATGCTTCTGGCTGGGGTGCAGACACCAATGCTGCTCCGGCTGTCGACGGCTGGGGTGCAGACACCAATGCTGCTCCGGCTGCTGACGGCTGGGGTGCAGACGCCTCTGGTGATGCTGCCGCGGATGTTGAGGAGGCACCCCGCCCATCTTATACTCCTGCTGGCATCACCAAGACACCAGGTGAACACGGATGGACAGACAGCAAGGATGCTGCCTACGACTATGCAACCTTCAGCAAGTCGAACAAGCAGCTTGCCGATGACAAGGCTGCGCGTGGAGAAGCCGAAGGTCAGACTCCAGCTGATAGCCAAGACACTGAAGCTGAGCCCGTTGGTGCCGTCGGTGGTTTGGCAAATGGCGAGTGGGCTTCAAGTGCTGCCGTTTACGAATGGCGCGAGGAGTATGGAGACGTCGGCCCACGTTTTGCCGATCTCGAAAAGCAACTGTTCGGTTCCGAGTTCCACGTCCGTCAAGGTATCGAATTTGAGAAGTAAGTTCCAATGGTGTATTCTCAAACGTATGCTCATTACCATTTAGGATCGTCGAACTCGATGTTCATCAAGAGGGTAGCATCAAGCTCAACCCGGTCCGCAAGTTTGAGGATGCTGGTCTACACCCAGTCATGTTGGAGAACGTTCTGTTGGCTGGATACACCGTCCCAACCCCTATCCAACAGTACACCCTTCCCGCGGTCCTCCTGGGCCATGACGTTGTTGCCTGCGCTCAAACTGGTAGGTAACTGTGCAACCTTACGGTCGTTCATGCTGACAATACTCATAGGTTCCGGAAAGACCGCAGCTTTCCTCGTCCCAATTCTTTCAAAGTTGATGGGCAAGGCCAAGAAGCTTGCGGCTCCGCGACCAAACCCTGCAACCTTCATTTCCGGCGTCAGTGCACCTGTTCGTGCTGAGCCTTTGGTCTTGATCGTATGCCCAACTCGTGAGCTTGCCACTCAGATCTTCGATGAAGCTCGGCGCTTCTGCTACCGAACCATGCTGCGTCCTTGCGTCATTTACGGCGGTGGACCCATCTCCGAGCAGTGCATCCAACTCCAAAAGGGCTGTGACGTTCTCATTGCTACTCCAGGTCGTCTCTGTGACTTCATCAACAGACCCGCTTTGCTCACCCTAAAGCGCCTCAAGTACATGGTCATTGATGAGGCTGACGAGATGCTGACTTCTGACTGGGACGTCGAATTAAACCAGATCATGTCCGGTGGTGGTAAGTTTACTCTTTCCTTCGGCGGCGGCAGATGCTAACAGAAAGTAGATCAAGAGGAAGGCAACATCAATTACTTGATGTTCTCTGCGACCTTCCCTAAGATTGCCCAAGAGCTTGCTACCGCGCATCTGTCGCCCAATCACGTTCGCATCCGCGTTGGTCGTGCTGGTAGCAGCCACAAGAACATCAAGCAGGATATCATATACGTTGAGCCTTCTATGAAGCACCAAGCTTTGTGGGACTTGCTAATGTCTGGAAAACCTGCTCGCACTATCATATTTGTCAACTCCAAGCGTACCGCAGACGAGGTTGACGATTACCTTTTCAACAAGCACCTCCCCTGTACCTCCATTCACGGCGATCGCACTCAGCGTGAGCGTGAAGACTCCATCCGTGCTTTCCGCATGGGCAAGGCCCCAGTTCTTATCGCCACTGGTGTTTCCGCTCGTGGTTTGGACATTCATTTCGTTGCGCATGTTATCAACTATGATCTGCCTTCATCTCAGCACGGTGGTATCGAGGAGTACACTCATCGCATCGGTAAGTTTTCTCGCTCCTTGTTATTGATAAATCATACTAACGAGTTCACCAGGTCGTACCGGCCGTATTGGAAACATTGGCCTTGCGTCTGCGTTCTATTGTGAAAAGGATGCCGACCTCGCCGAGTCCCTCGTCAAGACTTTGCTTGAGACTGGTCAGGCGATCCCCGACTTCCTTGCAGAACACATCCCAGAGGGTTTCGAGGATGGTAAAGGCGACATCTCAAAGCTGGTTTGGGAAACCGAGGAGGAGGTCGTTGCCGATGGTGGTGATGGCTGGGGAGCTGAGCCACTTGCTGACGCTGGGTGGGGTGCTGAGGCACCATCTTCCACCCCAGCAGCATGGTAAATCTGCATCACTCATGATCTGCTTTGCCTCGGTGTCTTTCAAGGCACAGGCTTCCATAATCTAGCACTTCCTTGGGTTGAATTGCGACTATGTTGGACTGGTGGTCGACAGGTCATTTGCATCAATGCTTTGACATCCAAATGATTTCGTGTTTCTTCTTTCTTTGTAACGCGTCAGGGTTATTCGCACGGAGGAAGGGCTGACTTGCTGTGACGAGGACCCCTTTACTCCGGGTGTGGAATTATTCATGACAATAAAAGGCTTCTACAAAACATCTTCTTTATGCAACGTGATTTAAACTCGCAATAATCTGACTCTTGAGTACCTTCTCCAATCTTCTCAATACCGACAAAAGCTCAGTATCCTCCTTGGCTGTGAAAACCCCTCCTCGCATTGCATTTTTAAAACAAGACTCATAGACCGTCACTGAAATAATACTTCTTCCCCAAGATCTGCTCCCAAAGCACCGCATATCCTTCCTGTCAGCATACGCACCTCGCACAGGTTCCCACCTCAACCTTCTTCCTCCCATCCTCTCCTTTGACCTTTGCATGCCATGATGCCATGCTAAATCGAAAAGCAGAGAAACCTGCTTTTCTCCCTCTCTCTCCCTTACCCCCACCGTGCAAACCCACTACGCATCCTCATCCTCCTCCTCCTCCTCCCTCAACAGCACCTCACCTTATCGCTTTCCTTTCCTACCAACACGACTTCCCTTCCCCCAGCCCAGCTCTTCGGCTTACACGCAGCTCTGCGGTGTACGACCTACGTCTATCGCGTCAATATAGAAACGCACAACCTCGAGAGTCAAGGGCCCTCAAACTCAGACACCGAGCACACAATATCTACTATATCTCTCCTCCGCCCCCTCCGCAACCCAGCTCCTTACCGCCGAAGTCCAAGCATCGCCACCTGCTGTCGCCCTATCCAACATTCCCAATTCCAACATCGATTCATCTGTCGCAGACGCGCGTGGACAGGGACGAGCGTATCACCAGCCTAACTCAAATCTCAAGCATCAGCATCAGCATCCCACAGATCAGTTGAGCTTCTCTTCTCCACCTTCTTTGTGTTTATGGTAATGGATAGAACTGACCGGGAGCCATACGATAAGCAGAACCCTGCGCAGACGCCTTCGATTCGTACCTCTCCTCTCGGGCGCTTGTCGACTACCTATATTTTCATATCCAACTCCAAACCAGCAGCAAGTCCAAGTCCAGCACCAAGCTCGTCCTCAACTAGTAAAAAAGCTGTCTGTGCCCTCTGCGAACGTCTGCCACGCCTCGAATATCTATGGTACCTCCCCCCACCTCCACCTCCACAACCACCACATTGCATCGATCGTTACCCTCCCTTC
>QGMI01000433.1:0-31077 GCA_007821535.1 Lachnellula occidentalis
GGACCCATGGGGACCCATGGGTTGGGTCCGGGTCCTAACCTTAGACCCATGGGTCGGGTCCGGGTCCTGACCTTGGACCCATGGGGACCCATGGCGACCCCTACTCTTGATCCTCAGGCCTTTGTGTTTAGCGGGGAATTCCACAAAACACAACAAAAAAGATTCCTAGTCTACAAACATTCCCATCATTGCAAATCACCTTATTGCAGCAGGGTGGTTTTGGTGGAGAGGTCATTATTGTGTTGGTGAAGAGGGGGCTCTAGTACGGAAAATTAAGGTAGGTAAGGTAGGTTGAGGTCTCTATGCCAGGATGGAACGACACCGCAATACAATGGAAACGTTTATGTTATCTGATTTTGGCTACAATTATGAAATACTCATTTTCGCAATTGTAAAGAATGCAAAAGTAAGTCTTCTCTATAATACATAAAAGCCAAGGCATCCACTATCAACAATCTACAACAATCGTATCCAGCGTCTGATCATCTCTGCGTCTCTTCTTCCTCTGCTTTCCATCCTCTTCTGAGCCAGCACCAAGTCTTCTCTTCTCACCTGCAACTGTCTCAGCAACCAGCATCGCAGATTTCCACCCCCGCAATTCAACCGGCACCTGCTCATCGTCCGGTTCCACATTGCGTATAAGACATGCCACGATATGTAGCGCAAAGGCCCCAGACTGATTTGCATCGTGATGATGTTGGGACTCGATCCATTGATGAGTCCACTGCCCCATACCAAAAGCGGGCATATACCTATCGGTAATGCGGGCGCGGGACAATGCCATTATATACTCGCGTTCTTGAGGGGTTTGAGGCCAAGAGCTGTAGTGCTTGAATATCTTCATCTTTTTATCTGCCACTGAGACATCGCAGAGTAAGTAACTACCAACGGGAATCTGAGAAGAGAAGACTTACAAACAATAACCTATACTGAATAGCATTTGAAAGCAATGATACACGCCTTGCTCTTTGGATCTAAGAGATTTCTACACTCTTTGAGCGGATCCGGGATGTCAAAGTCAATACGGCCCAAGACATCAACGCTCGTAAAGGACTTCGTTGGTGACATGGGTACCAGGACTCAAAAGCTTTGGCGAAGAAGGAAATAGTGGCATCGTTGATTCTCTTGGGAGTCTGATTTGAAATCATATATAAGAAGCCGAAGTATATTTCGAGGTTTGGAGAAGGGATTACACATCCACGGGGTACATCCAGCTCCTTTTGATTCTCCTCTGATAGAGACTCGCCCAAGTCTATATCCTTCCCTTTTTGTGATATTTCACTTCTAAGGAATTCGTTGCGCATCTCTACAAATCTTTCTGGAAAGAGGTCTTGGTTGAACTGAGGAATTGTCTTCCATTCAAATTCGACCGCAGTTACCGCGTTTTTGGTGAAATTATGCGAGGCTCGACTCGAGGGGTCTAAGATCCGTAACTCAACAGCGTCATCTTTGCCTCTGTTCCCCCCCGGCAATAATCTGGTTATCGTCCCCAGTTTACGGCTTTGAGACCTTAATTTCGGTTCGCTTCCCCCCAGATAATTGACTGATTTGAACAATTCCCCGAAGATATGGCGTTGAGACTTAGAAAATGGCTCATCGTGCTGTGTCATACAGTAGCCTATCTGCAATGGATCTTGATCTGGACAAGCTGTGTATGTTCTTTGATCATCATGAATAGTCTGTAGCAACTGCTCGGAATGTAATCTTGCGGTGGTTTTCAAAGAAACTTTTCTATGATAAATTAGTACTTGATATATAAAGAGCCAGACCTGAGAAGGCAAAACACTTTTCAGGGATCCCAACACCGTATAATCAAGGAGGAAAAGCAAATACAATGATTGCTTACAACTCAGCCGCGATAATGGCCTGCCTGACTTCTTTCGGGATCGTTGGTATAGGAGCGTCTCTAGGAGCGTCTTGTACAACAGTGTCTTGTAGAAGGGTGTGTTGTACACGAATCCCTTCAAGACTGTATGAACTTCGAAAAGGTGGTGTACCCAATGGAACAGGTGGGGAAGAATATGCAACCCGAGGAGTCATAGCCTGGGAACCTCCATTTGATGTCGGACCCGCTCGTGGACGCTTCACTGTAGAAGCAACCATATCTTCAAGCGCGCTTCTCGCTTTCGTTCTGCGGAAATTAATCGGAGGACGTGAGCTGTGTAGACGCGGCAATAATTCACTGCCTTGCGAATCGTTCTCGCTTTGCTTTTGCGTCGGCTTCCTTGTTCTTTGAGGTCTCGTTGGCTGCGCGTTGGCTGTGGAGGCTGGATCCGGGGTTGAGGGAGGGGTTGGGAGACGAGTACCTGAACTTCATGGACGTCAGCATGTTTTGCAAGTTAAAAGCCGCTTTCCCCTTCGTCGGAGCAAAGCTGGAGGATGGATCGAGGGATTTTGTTTGGGGAGTTGAGTAGCATGTGTCATCCACATGGACGGACGATTTGGGAACCTTGAGAGAACGTTTTGGGAAAGGTCAAGATTTGCATGACTCGTAGGATACCATCCACACTCAATCAGAGGATCGAAGGGCAGAAATATGATGGATTTCTAGAAGCAGAACACCGAACGGATTAAACAAAGAGGGGCTCACATACCTTTCGCCGAATGCTGCCATTGCACGTGTTTCTGATAATATTGAGTTGTTGTCGTAATAATACACGATTATGAATATGTGTGTGCAACTGTGTAGTTGCTGAAAGGATTTTTAATCCTGGCTCAAAGTGAGGTTTCAGGTTTTCTTGCGGTCGCTCTTGCAAGGGGGGATGTGTTCGGGTCGCTGTCGTAAGGGACCACGGTCGTCACTTCCAATTTTCGAAGCAACATCTTCTTCCAAATGGATAAATTGCATCATGGCATAGAACAATGTATGAAGCTATTCATGTCATTTGCAATTTGTGCTGATGGCTGCTAAAAATCTGACATGTTGTGGGCGGCGAGGTGCTGCAATTGAAAGATTTGTCAAAACTGAACCCAGCGATGAAAGGGATTTGACTTTATAATATATAACCAGAACAAAGACTACCTCAATATTTAATCAACACGACAAAGGAATGTAGGAAGAGAATGAACCCAAAAAATGATAAAATGCTTCTACGTGTTGTGGTTTTACACAGATTCAATCAATTCTGCGCACTAAATGCCGAGTCAGGGGCTTTAGCGACATCGCTTGACCGCCCAGGGGCTTGGAACTACCAACAGCTGGATCAGACAAATACTTGCTTATAAGGTTTTCCTGCATCGTATACACTCGCTCGGGCATGTTCATGAATAACTGCCACTATGCTGCGGGCAAAAGAGTAGATGCCCAGATATTCCAGCCCATTTCGAATATCCTCGCTCAAGATAATGCCATAAACGCCGCCAACAACTTGGGGTAGTTAGGCGTTCCCAATCCCGTCACCGGGTCCCATCCCTCTACAGCCGTAAACCCAGCCGTCCCACAGCCCTGGTTCCCGCCACTCGTGATATCATTAAACGCACTCGGATTCGCATACACAGTCGGGTTAATAAAGCCCACCGCACTCTTATTAGCTTTTATCCTCTGCTCATTAATCAGCGTAATGACCGATCCAAACGTCGGAGAAGAAGCCGACGTCCCGTAGACGAGAGACAGCGTGCCGTCAACGGCCACGACGTAGTTTGCACCGTTGGCAGACACGTCGGGGTAGCCGCGCACGGCTTGCGAGTTGTTGTACTGCGTGGCTGTGAAGCTGGGCTTGTGGGATGTGAAGTAGCTGGCTACGGCACTGCTTTGGTAAGAGGGCATTGCGAAGACGTTGCTGAATCCGCCGCCGGAGTAGATGACGGTCTGGCAGGCTTCTTCGGGTGCGGTAGCTGTTACGGCTGTGTTGGGCTTGATTTGGGTTGCGCCAACCGTGGTAACGTACCTACAACGAATTAATTATATATTTCCTGCAGATAGCAAGAGCTCAGAGGACGAAAGAAGCGCTCCTCGGAAGCTCCAGATCAGTGAGATCAAGGAGTAGGAATAAAGAATGGGGGACTTACGGGCACGAGGCTGGAAAAGCTGGGTTGAAGGTTCCCGAGGAGCCACTATTGTAGGTTCCGCCGGCACACTTTGCCTTTGTGCAGCATTGACCTCCGTTTCCTGCTACTCCATAGTCGCCAGATGAGTACAGGAAAGTGGTTCCTGCGAGACCGAGTTTCATGTACTCGTTGCACTGACGTGTCTCATAGGCGGCCGTAAGATCGGCTTCGTTGTAACCATACGAGGTCGAGATTACCGAGGCAGCCTTGAAAGTTCCGCAGTCTTCGGCTCCCTTGTATCCTCCACTCGCAGTATCAGGGTAGATACCATCCCTGTAGATTGTAAGCGGATGTACAGTGTATTGATGATATATTCCTTACTGGGATGAATCATCGCCACCACCTGAAGTGCAATACGCCGCGTCAAGGGCATCCAGGAAGTTGTTGAAGGAAGCTCCTTCCACTGAGTCTCCAGTTTGGTAAAGTGTAACCTTCTGTGGATAAACTGTATAATTCTGTCAGCAAGTGACAAAACAATATTGAGCAGTTACATTTACCTAATGCGATTGCGTACTGTATGTCGAGATCGGACTCTCCATTATCGTCAAAACTTTGGGTTGTCGTTTGGACAGTAGCACCATCAATGAGGTCAACTGTTGGTTTAGTGCCGGAAGGAATCTCGCGTGCCAGATTGGTATAGAAGAGGTTCAGATCAGTTTGCAAGTATGCCTGAGGAGTATACTCGACAATGCCGTAAGATGACCTATTGCATATGAGTCTAGGAACTAGCAGTCAGACAAATTTGGGGACTTACAGTGCCAAGGTTCCATTGGTAAAATTGTACAATGCTCGGAGACATTCTGGAGTAACATATTCATAACAGTTCGCAAGAGTGTACTTGGGGGTGGCTTCCGGTCCGAAGTCCGTTCCTGGCATGATATCTGATCCTTTCTTAATCTGTGGAGTAGGCCGAACCCTCATACTTCGCTTCTCTAAATCTCTACGCTTCTTTGTTGGCTTGACCTGTCCAGAAAAGAAGAGTCAGTACAAGTTGACTGCCAGATTACCGGAACAGAAGCGGCATATCCCTGAAGTCTCACTAGAAGTCTGCTCTATGACAATCCATAATAGAAAAAGAAGAATAAGAAAGTGCTTCTCGGTCAACTTACAAGAGCGTCGAAGTGGATTGTTGGGGTAATAAAGTCAATATGCTCTTTAAGATGTGCTGGCACACTGTAGTCCTCGCAAGCGAGATGATCATTGCCCGTCTCAGCATTGGTATAGGCATAGTACTCTGTTCGAAGAAGGTATTCAACTTCTTCTACGGTGGCGTTGAATTTGGCCCAGCCAAGACTCTTGCTAAACTTGACTCGACTGTCATCAATTCCGGACTCTGCAAGCCAGGACTTGACCGAACCAACAGTTTCGGCTGCTGGCGCAAAAGTCTCCTTGATCTATTTTCCTTAGCTCGTGATATAAATGGACTTTGTTTAGAAAGCTACCTTTTCCATTGACCAGTGCTTCCCGTAGTTGGGACTTTCAGGATGTGAGACATCCATCAACAAGTCATAGCCATTCTCCAAATTTCGTTGAGTCAGGCCAATAGACACCGGAATAATAGCATCGCGATTAAGCTTGACGTCGAGGTTGCGAGTCCATTTTTCAGTCTGGACTTCACGCTTCTCATGCAAAGTATAAGGCACAGGGGCAGGAGCGGCAAGGGCTTGAGCCACAAAGCCACCAACGATTGCCAAGACAGTCAGCTTCATAATGCGGGGATTGAGATGTTAAAAGAGGTTAGGAATGACCACGGGGTTCATTTGAAACTTGTGGGAGACTGAGATAATATATACCAAGAGATACCAAGACCTACCTGCATACCTGTGACTAGATAGACTTTCTTGAAATCTAGAACATGTATACTCAACTGCCCGATAGTAAGAGATCTCCGTGACCAGAATCTCTCTAGGACATTTTCCCGATAAGAAATGTACCCCACAAGATTGCAGTTTGTAGGGGTGTAGCCCCAATAGGAAGGTTTGAGGTAAATCAAAGACGCAGGCACACCTGTAGCGCCGGGTGAAGCAAGTAAGCCTCTGCCTGAGACAGGGAAAGGAAGGCTGGAGAGATCCTAGATCTCGGGCGGCCCAGCCTAAATAAGCTACGAAAAAGAAGGTTAACTTTGGGTCGGCATGGCCCGCATTATGTTTAGCCGCCAAAAAGCTTCTGCGGCGCCGTGTAATTGGAAGGTAGTGATATGAAATAGAGACGTGTATATGGCGGGGTGGTACACTTTGGAAGGCTAATATAGCACAGCTAATCGCGGCACATCACGCTTTGTCAGAGCGCCTGTACTCCGTACGCGTAAGGGAATGGAACAGATCAAACGATAGGGAGATCAGCGATATCCTCATTTGTTCTGGACAGTCATCGCCATCGCCCGTGATAACGTGACGAGTCTAGCTGTCGGCAATTGGTTGCGAACTGCCTTACAGACCGCCGCTAGCTGGGTTCCTGGCGATTTCTTGCGAAAACAAGCTCTGATAAGTAGTCGATAAGGAAAGCTATGGCCTATTCGGGCAGGAGATTGTGGAGGTGGAGGTGGGGGAAGAGATGCCGTTGCTATTCGCCTGTGATCTGTGTGCACGGATCATTATGCGTCCCGTCCACATGCAGATATATCTCCATCAAGATAGATGCTGTACGCTGATTCGTGTACCTCGTTTTTGTGCTTTCCGTAGCTTTGAGTCCCCGAAAGCGCGCCGGAAAATCTGACGCTATGACACGCAACGTTCATCCAGGAGTTCTCAAGCTGGGGTCAGAAGGGGGCGCGAGACCATTGCGATTGGTGGATCTCATATTTGCGTATCTGCTATGAGCGTAACAATTATTACCTCACGGACTCGAAATCCACGTAGAAATGGGCGATAGGCCTGGGATTGCGCAGAGAATCTAGGACGGTTCTAGGGGAGTCTTTCTTGGCTCTCCAACAAATTGTCATGGCGCATTGGCGCATACTCCTTACCGTTGACTTCCATGGAGATTAACTCAGGGGTGTAAAATCGCCGGATGCGCATGCCAATTTCGTGAGGGATCAAGGCTCCAAGTTATACTCATGAATAGAAAGACATGATGAGCAGATTGAGCTGCCGGGCCAAGACACTGAGGTGCACACATGAATCATCACAAACCTATATAAACTCTCAACAGCCTATCGAGGGAGTCAAACACGGAGTGCCAGACTGGTTGTGCACATGACATCGTCGAAAGAGCGACAAGTTTTTTACCGATAGAGCAGGCGGCCTGTTTGGAAGTCAGCTTTCGGCAGAGTCGGTAGCTCTAATTAGTAGGTGGGCAACTTACTGCTGCGAGAGGGAGAGCCGCAAGTTCTGGATAAAGTGCAACAAGATTTCCTTCCGCGAGCTGCCGAAGATGATGATGTAGAGAACTAATACTCGCAAGGCGATGACGGTCTGAAAATGGTGTCGGAGACATGGTTGAAAATTGAGGCAATGAACTTCTTTGAATTCTGACGTGAAGGATATTGGTCAGAATCTAGAACGGTATGCAGAGCATCTACTTCCACTCGTGCTTTATGCTCTATGGCTCATGTTAGTCGATGCGGAATTGATAGTTAGTACTCCGTGTAGAACGATACTGCTGTGTCAACTCCTATGTTTTTCCACATCGATAAAGAAGCATCAATTAACAGCACTAGCAGGCAATCAATCAATGTAAAGCCTTATGTCAAAGAAAAAGAAAAGAGGAAGTGCATCGGTCGTTGCTGCATATGTTGAAACATGACTGAACAAGATAAATTGCCAATGGAAGTAAGTATAAGGTAAATAAAAGGATTCTTTTCAACGACAGGATGAGGATTTCGAGCGGCAATTCTAGCGCAGATTCTGGGTGAAATCCAACTTCAAAGACTACTCGCATCAACTCCGGCTTGCGCGAATAGAAAAACCCCGGGATTACATCGTTAAGCTGGCCGAACAAGAGATTCAGTCCGGCGGCGACTCGAATTTGGCAACCGCGATTTGCACTTGCAAAATGATACGAGAGCGAGGTATGGAAACCAGGATTGATCATTGACCTCGCGATGAATCAGAGACGACATAATTTGACGATGTGAGCCTCTCCTCTACTGCCCTGTACCAAAGCCCATCAACTGTTGACTTGCCGCTCTATTAACAGAGCTCATCGGGGATGAATACGCCCACTGCACTCGCAGCTTCCACAACGTATTCAATTCCTCGAAGGAGAGGAGAATGCCAGCCATAACCGCTGCAATGCGTCTTTGAGCATAATTCGTAGGTGGAGAAGACAAGAGACAAGAAAGGCAGAGAGCCAGAGGACCTCGGAAGCTGTATTGTACTTTAGATCGCTCGCAAACATAAAAGCAACCCGTGGCAATGTGTCTTGTAATATCCTCTGGCGCATTCCTGGATTCTTGCCCACAGGAGGACCTCATCGTACTGTGTCAGGAGTTGTATGTCGAAGAAGGTGTGGTGGATGCCAGAAAACTACCCCGTATCAGTCATGATGCATGAATATGAGGAAAGCATAGAAGTTTCTGGGTAAAACCTTCTATTACGGGGTACATGACGGTGTACTTGGTACTTGGAAACCACATATGTAGGGTTCTTGAAAAGACTGTCAAAGCTAATAATAACTGTTTCATTTCTGATGTTGAATGTGTTGAATGTTTTGCCACAAGAAAGTTGTTGCCCCACCAGTGCATTAGAGTTGTGTAGTTATGCACGCTACTCGTAAGCCGTAAACAGCTTGGCTCGCAAGATGCATAAGTTTATACGCCAGCGTCCTCTAGCTCCTCTTCCAAACTTTGACCGACATCATGTCTGAGGTTTTTCTGACAAACATCTCCGCCAAACATGAGCAAAGCTGGAACCAATTGTTCGCCACAACTTGCAGCAAGGTATATCCCAAATCCGAAGCAGTACACAAATCTCCCACTCTTGGCGCTTTCTCGCAGACTCTTACCGACGCCCGGCTTAATCGTGCCAGAACCGAAATGCCCTATCTCCCTCTACCTGCACGTCACAATGATGTGTGTTCTGTTGTACCAACATCTCAAGTTCAGTAAGTCAAGTAGTAATGACGGCGGAGCTGGCGGGTATAAACCGCTGAGGACAACTACCGAGAGAGCTCTGGACCGTTTATTTTGATATCCTCAATTGGTAGTTGTTCGTTCCTGTTGTTTTATTGTCACGCCGCGGATTTGCTTTTTAGTGCTTCGCCTCGCTCAAGTCAGTCGAGCACAGTAAATCGTCATACACCAAGCTGGATGTTCTTGATCTGATGTCTATTAGTCTACGGAGTATACGCCGGACCACTACCGACTACGCGGCTCGAGCCAACGGAGACTTGGTAGCCGTTACTTAACACGGATATAGCGGATTGGACAGGAATGTCACTGATCAGCATTTACCGGACTCTGTTTGTTTTACCCTTCTGAACGGCTCCAAGCTTCAACCCCCATCCCTTTCCTTCCAATCAAAAGCAATACTATTTAAGCATGTCTATTCCCAGCCGCTCTTCCCGCACTCCGTCGTCCTAGTACTGCTCCTCTTTGCGGGGTACACTACTGTAGCGTACGGGACCCCCTGGTGCTGGAGCTCTCGGCCCTGACGACATGACTGCAAGGCCCTTTAGGTTGCGAGCCTCCTTCTTTGTTTTGGAAGCCTTCCCGTGAGCAGCCGCAGCAAGTTCCGAATTGCCAAACTATTGATTTTATACTTTTACCATCTCAAGTAACCAATAAACGTGCGTCTGTTTTGAGCTATTTCCTCGTCTCATGATTCTGATACCATTTAGCTTTTGCTAGAAGAATTTGCAGTAGATCTTGAGGCTCTTTGCCTAGACGACGCACTTGAGAAAACATCGAGATTTTCAGTGTCTACGTAGCATTGGAGCGCTTCTTGAAGTATTAGCGATAGAAGCTATTTGTAATTGCAACACGGCCCTCTGCGTCATGCATATTTCATTTAGAGGCAGAATGCTGGTATATAGATACGCTCATAGCCACTTGGTAACCTTTTAAATTATCATTCCCAACCAATAGACCTTCATACCACATTCTCATCCAATCTATTCATCATGAAGTACTCATTGTCCACTGCTGTTGCTCTTGGCGCTTCGCTGGCAGCCTCTCAATGCACCTTCACCATCACGGCCTCAGGAGGACAATCGGGAACTGTTGGCCAACTTAGTGATGGACAGAACCGTATTGGTGGCAGCAATCCAGAGGGAACATTCACTATTAGCAACGGTCAAATCACCGATTCCTCGAATCGAGGCTGTATTCTCACCCCACCAACCACTCAATTCCAGTGTGATGTTGGTGCAACTGCAACCGGCGGATTTGCAATCGGCAGTAATGGGGAAATCACCTCTAACGGCTCAAACGTCTTTTACGCTTGCCCCGCCACATCCGACATGTACAACATCTACACTACTCCAGTGTCAGGCCAGTCTTTGTGCGTTGAGATTACCTTGACCGCAAGCGATTGCTTCGCCACCAGTACTATGGCGTCCAGCATGATGCCGACTACCATGCAAACCTCCATTGTCCAGGCCTCCACTGTCCAGGAGACCTCCACTGTGCAGGAGACAGTTACCAGTCAAGTTCAGGAGACCTCCACTGTCCAGGAGACAGCTACCAGTCAAGTTCAGGAGACTTCCACTGTCCAGGAGACAGCTACCAGTCAAGTTCAGGAGACCTCCACTGTCCAGGAGACAGCCACCAGCCAAGCAACAGCTCCTACATCTACCTCCACAAGCTGCGCCGCCAATCTTAGCGGCGCTTACCAATTCCCTCATCTGATCGTTCCCGTCTTCTCCACCAGCCCCACCACGGCAGCAGGAACCTCCTTCAGCGGCACCATAACCTCCTCCATCTCATCAATCTTCAACTTCGATTTCCCAAGTACCTTGACCGGCACCTGCTCCCTTGTCTTCCTCTTCCCGACGCAGTCTGAGCTTACAACGTCTTCCTTCACCTTTTCCGGAAACGGCGAGCTTGATTTCGCTTGCTTGACCACCCTCGCTACTCAGTCCACCACATTTGACAACATGGGCAGTATCTTGACCGACTTTGGAACCAAAACTATCACTCCTGGTTCCTCCACGGTCATTTCCACCTTCCCTTGCCCCGCTGGCCAGGCTGTCAGCTACGAAATCTCATCTGTGAGCGATACTTCTCTGTCATTCTTCCAGGATTTCAACCCAAGCCCAATTGGTCTGTACATCACCTCTTGCTGAGCGAATGGATATATGGATGTATTTCGTGTCCCCTTTTTTATTTGGCACGAGGACAATAATTTAAGTTTTGTAATTTCTGATATTATCACCACATTCCTTAACGAGACACACGACCATACGACGAAGAAGAAAGAATGGAAAATATAATTGTACATAGTTAGTTTAGAGATAGTCTTTCCT
This sequence comes from Lachnellula occidentalis, assembly GCA_007821535.1. NCBI lineage: Eukaryota > Fungi > Ascomycota > Leotiomycetes > Helotiales > Lachnaceae > Lachnellula > Lachnellula occidentalis. The sequence goes on from QGMI01000433.1 coordinate 11,452, forward strand.
TATACCATAATGTTATTCATCTCCATCAAAACACTTCACTTTGCAATTTTGTGTGGCTTTACAAGCAGTATCTCTTTCGTCTATTATAATGTCACCAATCGTCGAATGAAAATAATCAGATTTGTTCTTGATTTTAGATCTCCACCAACATTTCATCTCAATTCCCAGTGCCAAAAATCAGCATAGAGCATCGACCTCGGTGGTGTCGATGCCTTCCTCCGACTTGCCATCCACCCGCTATGAAATCGGTCTGCGATTTACCTGCCAGACCCGGAGTTCCATTCGAACCTATCCATCGTGAATAGAAAAGCTGTACTTTAGTACACAAAGTACCAACACGCTTATTATCTATGAAACGCGAGGACACCAAAAAGACCTTTTCTGCAGCGGCTTAGTATATCCCGTCACCTTTAACTATTTTCACGAACCAACCTTTTGGTTTATAACTTACCATAATAACATTATAAAATAACTACCACACCTGTATTAGATAGCTATACACATAGCGCATCTTTTACATCGCTATAGACAGCCTGCCCGTCCTAACTACGCTATCGAGGCCTCTTATAGAGGTTTTAGATAGTAGGCACACTCATCTGCCCCTCCTAAACTCTCCCTCTAACCTCTAGAATTAGTCTAAACGCTCTCGTAAGGACTACACTCAGGTCCCTATAGTCAAATTCTCTAGATTATAAAAGACTACGAAGCAGCATAGTATTGCTAACTCTCTTATAGCATCATCGCTTGATGAAATGGTACGCTTAGTACTACTATGAAAGACTATTATGCTCAAGCTAGTAGTAACCTTAGATGAATATATTACCTCTTTCCCTAGCGATTAGAATAAGGAGTAAAGGATAGTAGCTAAGGAGCTCGTTTCTTTTATTACTATATATCTACAGACCTATCATTTTGCTACCTCTAGTAGTATTAACATTCTTCCTTTTAGGAAACCTAACTTGACTCAAACTTCTAGGGACTCCTAAGAACTCCTAAAAACGGGTAGTACCTAGGCCCCCTCTAGTACCCCTACCTCTTACTTATTAGCCCTATAGTCTAACCTTACTACCTCTACTTTATCTAGTAGTACTAAGACCTCTTAGGCTACTATGCCTCGGCCCTATAAGCAATCTAACCCTATTTCAGGCAAGGAGGACCTCTAGGTTCTTGCTACTCTCTACTAAGATACTACTATCTCACCCCTATAATAGGACCCCTTTTATATAAGGGCAGCTATTTGCAAAGCCCTAGGGCTCTAGCTCCTAGATATTCTAAGGGTTAATCATACCTAGACTAGGTTTGCGATCTACCTAGCTAATAAGACTATCTACGATAAACTTATTAGTAAAGAAGATAGAGTACTTATTTAGAGAGCTTGCGTTTATAACAAGATTGTCTTGCCTAAGAAGTAGTATATATACGCTTTTACGGATATCCCCTACTCTTTTACTAACCTAATACTAGACTTCCTGCTTATTAACATAGAGGATATACTTAAGGACAAGTGTATTACCTAAACTAGCTATAAGCTATATAATATCAAGTGCTCTAAGAACGGCCTAGACTCTCATATAAGCAAGAGCACTTTTATTATCTCTTTCCTAAAGCCTATTCGGCACTTCTAGCTTTTTAATACTAGCGGCTTTTCGCGGCCTATCAAGAAAGTACTAAAGATATATCAATATACTAAAGGATATCAAAAGTACTATAACCTAAGGATCTATAATCAGGCAGCCTATTATCCTAGGTATAGTAATAAGCTAGATAGGCATAGCCCTAAAGAATAGTACTTCTATAAAAGGCCTCCCTAGTATGCCAACTACTATAGTCCTTACCCGGCTAGCTATAACAATTGCCTAGTAGTTCTAAAGATTATCAAGAAGAAAATCACTCCTCTTAAAAAGGTAGAGCTTGTAGTAGTCTATAAAGTTAGTCTCCAAGCCTTTAAAAATACTAGGAAGAAGGTAGTAGAAGCATAGTCCTAGTCCTAGCCTGACTAAATAGATAAGGATTTAGATGACGATATGCTCTAGTAATAGCTAGAGTATAAGGCTCCCTTAATACTTTAAGAAGCTACTACTAATAAACGCTCGCTCTCTAGTACTCAAGTGCCTTAAGTACATATAGTAAAGACTCTTTCCTCTTCTAAAGGTTCTAATGTTTTCTCTGGCCCTAGCTCTAGTAGGGCCTCGATTAGTACTACTATTATACATAAGTTTATCCTTCCTTCTTCTTTAGCCTGCCTCTCCTAGAGTATCAACTTGATACTAAAGTACTATAGTATGAGTACTATTATAGACTTTAATAAGGCTGCTAGCATTAATTACAACCCTTCTACTAAGGAATAGTAGGTTTAAATCACGGTAGTTCATAGTATATTGCTAAGTAGCAATAGGCCTATTAATGCTAGAACCTTATACTGAAACCCCTTCATATTGCCTTATATAATACTAGAAAGAATATAGTATATCACCTGATACTACTACAAACCTATTATGATAACTATATTAATATTATTCTAGTTACTAAGCCCTAGGCCTACTGTAATAATATATAATCATATCCTAGGTATAATACCTAGGCCTTACTTGACTCCTAGTAGACTGAAGAAGAATGCCCGAGAGTGATAGTCTATACCTAAAAGGGTAAGGCTCTAGACGTAATCCTAATAGCTGCTAATACCTATTAGGATAGACTTTAGCTCAAGATTAATAGCTTTATAGTTCTAGCCTACTACTAGGCCCCTAGAAACCTAGAAACTATAGAGTATATAACCTTACTTGTAGACCTACTAGACGGCTCTATCATTACTAGCGATTTTAATTACTATGACCCTATATTCTATCTAGGTACTAAGACTTAGCATCTTAGCTACTAGCTGTCTGAATGGTCTATAGAAGCCGATATAGGTTATATTAGAGAGCCTAGCGTCGCTACTTAGCGCTATAGTAGCGTTCTAGACCTAGCCTTCTTAAATATTCTATAAGCTATAATATCTATTAAAGATGATATATACTATAGTTCTAATTATAGTACCTATATTATTACTATTCCTAAGTAGGGCAATAAACTTGAGGAGCAATATAGGACCTAAATTATAAAAGACCAACTAGAGCAGTTTAAGCAATTAGTTAACCTTAGCTCCTTCTTTATACTAGATCCGGCTAATATCAACTCGCTTAGAGAACTTAAGGGCTAGGTTACTAGATAGGAGGAAGTTTAGTTATCTACTATAACTACTATAGGAAAGGTCGATTATAGGGCTAGTTACTCTACTCCCTAGTAGACCGAGGAATACAAGACTACTTAATAGTCTTAGCAAGGCTTAAGAAATGGCAATATAGAGAATAAAGTTATAAAGTACTCCCTAGAGAAAAGGCTCTTCCTTTCTATAGTAAAGAAGGCTAAGCGAAACTACTAGAGAGATATACTAGATAGTACTAAGAGCTCCTAAGATATCTATAAGGTCGTTTACTAGAATAATAAGGAAAGTACTAGTAGGACGAAACTAATTAAGCATAATAGTACTATCTATACTAAGCCTTAAAAGAAGGTAAAGATTCTCTAGTAGACTATCCTAGGCTACTTCTTATCTAAAAATAACTTAAAAGAAGACCCTCTTAAGGGCTAGATAGAGGTAGAGGCTAACCTACTACTTACCTAGAATATAAACCCTACCTTAAAAGAAGTTAAGAAATATATAATTAGAGTTAGCTTAACCTCTCCTAGTATAGATAGGGTCATAGTATAATTGCTTAAGGCAGCTTGGCCCTTTATTAAACATCTAGTATATAAGATTTACCTAAAGGCTCTTTACTTTAGGTTCCCTAAGAGCTAGAAGCAGGCTAAAGTAGTCTTCATACTAAAAGTCCGTAAGGATACGACCTCCTTCTATAGGTAGTACCTAATAGCTCTTATCTTATATCTTAGTAAAAGGCTAGAGCGATACCTAGCCTACTCTATAGCTCCTAGGGCCATGCTAGTAGGAATTCTAAACCTGTAATATATTAGCGCCCTCTCTAGGCAGACTACTATTAATCTTATAGTAGTATTTGCTACTAATATTAAAAAGGCATTTGATAAAGGAAAAGTTGCTATAGTTATAACTATAGACATTTAGGAGGCATTCGATACCTTACTTCAGTAGTATACTATAAAAATAATAAGGGCCTAGGGCTAGCTACTCCTAATACTCTAGCTAGTACTCTTGTTTCTCTTATAAAGAACTATCAGGGAACGATTAGGCTCAGCCTTCTCTAACTTTATCTTATAGGAATATAGTACCCTATAAGGCTCGCTATAGTCTTTACTACTTTATATTCTCTACCTAGCGGATTTATACAAGCAAGGGAGCATATTCCGATTTAGGTATACTAACGATATTATACTCCTACGTATTACTAATATACTAGAAGCTAGTACTACAGCTATTATAAAAGACGTATAAAGGGTCCTCTATTAGGGAAAGGAGAATAAGGTCGATTTTGTTTCTAAAAAATGCAAGCTTATATACTTCTCCTACTAATAGAACGACGATCAACTAGTAGTAGTTATTAACGAACGAATAATACTTAAACTAATTACTAATACTCCTATTATTACGACTCAGGCAGGTAGGACTAAACCTAGTATCTTAGTACTTAAATAGCTAGGGGTGTTTTTTGATTACTAACTTAAATTTCAGTAGCACATCTATTAAAGGTTTCACAAAGCTACTTAGCTTGCTAATTACTTCTAGGGACTAGCTAAGATAGTTCACGGCCTGCTAGTATACTTACTTCGTCTCATAGTACAAACTTATGTCCTTCCTATAGCTCTCTATAGCTTAGAAGTTTAGTACGCTAGAAGAACTAAACTAAATACTAATCGCGCTTGAGTAGTAGCGAATAGTAGAAAGCTAGTAAGCTTAGGGCTTGGCTAGCATATTAGGGAACTTTAGAAGGTAATTAATATTACTACCTAGGCGATACTCCTAGTCTAGAAGACTATCCTAGTTACTATATTATATAAGGAGGCAGGCATTATACCTACTATAGTTGCTCTTAAAGACGCTAAGCTCTAGTTCGCGTACTAACTCTAAGTCCTCGACCTACTATATCTATTAGTCCCTTGACTCTTACTAGGCCTCTAAGTACAGGGCTGATAAGCTAGATAGCCTAGGCGCAAAATTACTAAACTTCATATCTTAGCTAAAGTCCTACTACTAATTACTCGACTAGTAGTAACTCTCCCTAGGTGCCCTACTAGGTCACGTATAGAACTAATAGAGGGCTGCTTAAAAGAAAAGGCTAAGCTAGCTTTTATAGAATAGCTTAATAGTTACTCTCCTAATAATATAATCGTCTACTTAGACAGTTCATAATTACCTCCTACTAATAGTAGTAAGGCTCTATAAAAGGGCTATAGGTATACTATCTACTAGTATAAGATGCTAATCTCGACTAGCTTTAGCTAGTTATATAATACCTTAGTCGTCTTTGACGCTAAGGTACTAGGAGCTCTCTAGGGGCTCTATAAAGTGCTTACCCTTCCTAAATATAATATATTTCAGAATATTATAGTATGTTTAGATAATATAGTAGCGATCTAGTATCTAAGGGGCAATCCCTCCCTCTCTAGTTAATAGATCTTTATGGCCTTTTACGACTTAGTAGATACTAAGTTAGTAGAAGTTAAATAGTCCCTAGGCTATATAGATATCAAAGGGAATAAGAAGGCAGATAAGCAGGCTAAGGCAGGGGTATAGTCTACTAGCCTTAACCCTAACTCAGGTCTAATATCTACTAGCATTCGAGCTATTAGAAGGAAACTACTATGCCGCTCCAAGCTAGGGGCTTAGGCTATAGCTAAAGGCTAGCTATCGATATACTACTAGAAATGTAGTAGCACGTTTAAAGCCTCGGCCAAGTGCCCTGAATTACTAAAGGTTAAAAAGAGCGTCCTAGGCCATTAGCTCGTACTTCGAACTTCACACAGGGACTTCAACTAGTATTATTAATAGTTTAATCACTAGGACCATAATCTATCCTATACTTGTAGGAGCTTAAAAATGCCTAAACATATTATTAAATGTACTAAGGCTTGTTAATCGTATGACTGCTAGCTATAGCCTAGGGATGACAAAGAAAATTAAGCGAGACCCTTAAATAATAAACGTATATGTGATAGATATTATAGACTATTACTCTTAAATGTAGGCCTATTTGCTAGGTACCTAGGGGTTACTAACTTCTATAATATAATCTACCCTTGCTGAGGGTTACTAGAGAGGGGAAAGAGGAGATTACAAGGGGGGTTTACTTTCTAGTAGTATTTTATTACGTATTTGCATTTTTCTAGCTAACTGTTTTTAAAAATGTTTTCATTTATTTATATACTATTTAGGGGGGGGAGTTTTGGGGGTTTTATTTACTTTCCTTTATATACTACGGCTCAGGCTACATACTGCCCACTTGGGCTTACATATACTAGCGCTCTTATGCCTTAGCCTATATGCCTCCGGGTTTATAACCCATCGGGCTTATAACCTTTTCGATACCTATTACATAATCAATTTTCTTTAGAAAAACTTACTTACTATATAAATATCTCTTTCGACTAGCGGAAGGAGAATATTAGCTAGATAGGCACTTACCCGGCGCCTATATAGCTGAATTTTGGCTCCTAGGTTTAGTATATACACTTGTAAATTACCTAGCTAGTTACGCCCTAATGCCCCCTAGGAGGCTTAGAGGAAGCCTGCGGCTTCTCTCCCCCGGCGTAAAACAATACTTACTTACTTACTTAGTATATCCCGTCCAGGGACCATCTAGGCGCTTTTGCAGCAAGGATATAGCACATGGCTCTGCTCTGCTTACACTTCTGCTTACATTCAATTGCACTTTGATACTCGTGCACGAATGTTTTTACTAATCCTCGGAATGTCCATGGGATGGGATGGGGGCATAACTTCATAAAGCATGACCAATGCCGCGGAAGTTCCGCGGACTGAAGCTCTTAGTTTCCAGCCTCGATAATTTCGTAACAGTTATAAAGTTTTGGGGAGACTTGAGCATTACGTTTTATTCTACATGCTATTTGATGTTTTGCTTTGTGGACTTTTGATATCCTCTCACTCTCCTTTATCTTGTCCTTTACGCTGTTCTGCCCACCACCAATCAAGATGAGAAATTCGCAAGACCTTGGGGGTACAAACAAAGTGCCATCAAGTGCAATGAATCAACGTGATGATGGCGCGTCCAAGCAGGATATCGAGAGCCAACCTGGCCATGAGAACAGCGATTCCGAAACCACGGTCCAGGAAAAAGCACCAAAAGATCCAAACATTGTGGATTGGGATGGTCCAGAAGACCCTGCTAACCCTATGAACTGGAGTTCAGCAAAGAAGATTGGATCTATAGCCATGGTATCCCTCATCACCATGCTATCGTGAGTCCCCACCACAACAGTCAGACAAGCACAACTGACAAGTAACAAAGGCCCCTCGCATCGACTATAATCGCACCCTCGACTCCACAAGTCATGAAAGCATTCAACTCGACCAACGAGACGCTGGGTTCCTTCATAACCACTGTCTACCTCCTCGGCTACTGCTTCGGCCCGCTCGTCATCGCGCCTCTCTCAGAGCTGTACGGCAGGTGCATTATCTACAACGTCTGCAATACCATATTCCTAATCTTCAGCATCGCGTGTGCCGTTGCCGACAACGAGAGTTCCCTGATTGTCTTCCGTCTCTTTACCGGCATCGCTGCATCGTGTCCCCTCACGCTCGGAGCTGGCACAATCGCAGACATGGTGCCGTTGGAGAGGCGTGGAATGGCTATGGCGTTCTGGATCATGGGACCGCTGCTCGGACCGGCCGTTGGGCCTTTGGGTGAGCCTTAAATCCAGCCTTTTTAGAATGAACTTGCACTGATGATGAGTAGTTGGGGCTTTTCTCGGTGAGGCTAAAGGCTGGCGTTGGATCTTCTGGCTCATCACTATCATTGTAAGCTTCCAAATCGCGAAAAGTTGTTTTCTTGCTGATATGAGTGCAGGCTGGTGTCGTCTGGGCGTTTGCCCTACTCCTACTACGCGAATCCTACCCTTTCGTGATCCTGAAATGGAAGACTCAGCGTTTGCGGAAAGAGACTGGAAACGAGAACCTGCGATCCGCTTTGGATACCGGCAAGAGTCCAAAGGACCTGTTCCAATCATCCATCATTCGACCCATCAAGATGTTATTCCTGTCCCCGGTTGTGTTCTTGGTTTCACTTCTCATGGCCATAGTCTACGGGGATACTTATCTCTTGTTCACAACCTTTGACCGAGTATTTCAAGGCCAATACAATTTCTCGAGTGGGATCGTTGGGCTGGTATATTTGGGTTCGGGGATTGGGTCTTTCTTCGGCTTACTCTTCTGCGGAGGTATTTCAGACCGGCTCGTGAAGAGACTGACCGAGCGCAACGGCGGAAGTGCAAGACCGGAATATCGCCTCCCAGCCATGTTTGTTGGGGTAGTGATTGTGCCCCTTGGTCTATTCATGTACGGCTGGACAGCAGAAAAGAAGGTGCATTGGATCGCGCCCATCATTGGTAATGGGGTGATCGGGTTTGGGTTGTTTGCCATATTCGTAAGTTTTCCAGCGTCTTGGTGCGAGAACCTAGGACTGATTATGAGCAGATGCCAGCTACTTCCTACCTTGTTGATATTTACACCATCTATGCAGCCTCTGTGACCGCGGCAGCAACTGTTTTCCGCTCTCTTCTCGGAGCGCTGCTCCCCTTGGCCGGTAATAGCATGTACGACGCACTTGGATTAGGTTGGGGAACTTCAACTCTAGCTTTCATCTCAGTGGCTTTTATTCCATTGCCTTTGATCCTTTGGAAATATGGTCAGCGGATTCGAGACAGTAAATACGGCCAGGTCAGCTTCTAATGGGAGGCTGTAAGGCATGGAGGTCATGGGAAGGTCGTCGCAAGCAACGGCGTCAAAATCATGAGTGTGGAAAAGCAAAAGCGGTGGACTTTCGCTTGATCAAGGAGGGACGAAGAGGGGTGGAGGTTGATGCTGGATCTGACTAATTGCCACTTACTCTAACCTATTTCGAACAAGTGTATCGAATTCTTATGGTACAACTTTTCCTCTCATAAACTTATCATTAATCAATAGTAAATGGTGTTGCAAAATCACACCAGCTTTTCAGAGGCAAATGTAAGATTTCAAGGTGCTATTAGCCTAGTAATAGTGATAGATAGATGCATACCTATTTACAAGCTGGTTTAGGACAAGCCCGTCGGGTCGGCATTACATTGATCCGTCTAATCTCACGCTCGCCTTGATACTCTCTCCGGGGTCCTCAATTATCCACTTGCAACTGCATTATCAAATTCCGATCGTGGATTCAAGTACTTTACGTCAATCAAGCCCAAGCTCGATCTGTGCAGGCCACTCATTATGGACCACGATCTGCTAAGTAGCGAGTCCAAATTTATCCCTACCTTAGCTCCGCGGAAAGTCCGCGGCGTACCCCTTACCAGGCCAGGCACAGCTAGTCGCTCCTGTCTTCAGCCAAGCTGGCATTTTTCTTTTCCCTCGTCCTTACCTTCATCTCCGTGGAGTATCCGTCTGCATAATGCCCGAAGACCAGAAACCGCTTCGCTCTCGTCAAAGACCCGTCTCCTGCCGCTTCTGCAGGTCACGGAAGCTGCGCTGCAGTAGAGAAGCCCCATGCTCCAACTGTGTATCCCGCGGTGTTTCTTGCGAATTACAACATCCTATTCGATCTTCATCTAAGGCTCTCGGTGCTTCAGAGCCTGAGCTCCTTGAACGCATTCGTAAGCTGGAAGATGTCATAAAGAGTCAGAAAGCACCGCGAAGCGCAAGCGTACAGTCGAGGACACTCAAAGCCCGCAAAGCACCCCAACGACTTTAGTAATCCCCACCACAACTAATATTAATTTAATCTGTCTGATCTAATAGACTAAACAGACGATTTAAAATATTATAGGTTCTTGCAAAGTATATTTAAGTAGTGTTATCGTGATAATCTAATTTCCTAAAAAAAAATATAAAATATAATTAGCTATCTATAGGTTTTTTACTATACCTTCGCCTAAAAGTACGCTAAAAAAAAGTCACATAATAGCATCCCCTATTAAAAACCCTATTACTTATTATACCTTAAACCTCTAATTACTTAACTACTATCTAATTAAAGCCTTTTGCAATAACTATAAATGATAATTAACCTCCCCTAAAAAGGATACATTATGCTTTATATTAATTTGACTCCTCCCTACTACTAGGAAGTACTATTATCATTGCAAAGCTTCTAAGGAAGGCTTGAAAATCTTGAAAACCCTAAGCTAAAAAACCTCTTCTTATGATTCTTCTACTTACTCTAGTTGAATTCAGGCTTGCTATAAAAGAGAATAATAATAATAGCGATAATGATAATAGCCCTAATCTTAAAGATTTTAATTACCCTATGATAGAGCATATAAAGCTAGAACGAATTACTTAATTAAAGCTTAAATTTTCTAAAGATAGTACTTTGTTTTTAGCCTTTAAGATGCCTTATAAGCTACTACCTTCTAGGGGAATAAGAGGGCCATATGTTATAAAGGGCAGTAATCAATCAGCTCGTATAGAATGCTATTATGCTACTAATAAGGTAGATTCTATAAGAGGGATTAAGCTATATATTAATCCTTATCTAAAGAAGGAGAGAGATTTAATACATTTTTTTAGTAAAGCCCTACTAAAAATACTACTTGAAAGTAATACTATTTGAGATAGAGATATTAGGGTAGATAATAGCTTTACTAAGCTTCTAATAGAGGAACTAGTCTCTATGACTATAGGTCTTAATAGAGGGACGGATTTCGATACTACTAAATCACCTGATCTTTTAAGTACTTAGGGGGTTTTTAATACTATCTCGAAAGCATTAAAAGATAAGAATCTAGCGCCAAATACAATAAGGGACCTCTAGATGCTACAACTCTATACCTAGGGGTTGCTAAAGAAGAAGCCTTTTAATAAAGGCAAAATAGAGACTTTAAAGACTATTGCTAAGGCCTTCTATAAAGCTGATAATGGCTACTAGCTTGCCTGTAGAATTCGAGTACTTTTCAATCACTTTAGGCTTTATAGGGATCTCTTTTTAGAGACTAGAGGTAGTAAAAGAGATAGGCAATCTTACCTTAATGATAAGAGCGTTTTTGGCACTTGTAGAGCATAGCTTATACTATAGGTCATTAGTACTATTACTCCCTAATTATTTGCTAAAGCAATTAATAAAGAAGTACTCCTAGCGCTTGCGATTTAACCTAGCAAACTACTCTCACTTTATACTATATATTAATAGCTAATCCGCCTAGGTTTCACTCTAAAGCCTAAGCAAAAAGGGGTTTATATTAATAGCTATAAGAGAGAAGATATAATTAAGTATCGTAATAAGATCTTCCTACTATTAATAGAAGAATTGCTTAATAAATCAGTCTGATATAAAGAGCCTACCTATAGCAATTAGATACTAGTTAAGCCTAAACTAGGACCTAATAAGAAGTACTATATGATTTACTTTTATAATAAGAGCGTTTTCTATTATCTTAACTTTAAGAAAGGTATATAGCTTAGTCTAGGGTAATAGAAGATACTATAGAAGAGGAAGGATAGAAGACTAATCTATATCTCTAACTTTATTAGGCCTAAAGGCTGAATTGTATTAGATTAAAAGGTCATATATAATGATAAGGTACTTAAAGATGCCTAAAAAATCATATTTCCTAGCGCTAATAGGGACCTATAGTAGGATATAAAACAGCTCCTAGTATAGCTTATAGATACTATTAATATATTTAAGTTAAAGCATCTAAATTACACGGCTATCTTCGTCTTTAACTAATTATCTACTTATAATTCCTATAGGGAAGGCGCTCTTAATGCTTTTAATATGAATCTTAGATCAGGAGGTACTCTAGTAGTATAGAATGATACATATTTCCCTCTTGAGAGCGGCCGATTTAATAGTACTACAAAGGCTCTAATTAGCTAGTATTATCGTCTCTATATTAAAGTAGAAGGCATCATAGAAGGTATTGCCTATATCAATAGCATATCCTAAATCTAGTAGATAACCTATATAATTAAGGTCCCTAAAGGTATTAAAACAATCCTTAAAGAGCAGGGTTGCTACCCCCTAAATCGCGCTAATAGGAAGGCAGCTTATAGGTCAAAATGTGCTCTAAGATGCCTAGATCTAGTAACATTTCCTATTCCTAATAGACCTCCTTATTGTATAGCTAGAATCCTATAAAATTACTAGGATTTTAGGGAGTAGAAGTCTAGAATTATATAGTTGCTAGAGGAGAGAGGTTATTGCTATATCTTCCTCCTAAAATTCTACTATGAATGCAATCCTATTAAGATATATTAAGGGTTTGTAAAAGCGAGATTTAGGTAAGTAGTAAAGAAGACATTTGTAGATAGATAGAGAGAGATAGTTATAGCTATGAATGCTTATTTAATAGATATATTACAATGATTCTATAATCGTAGCTTCTGATTTATAAAGGCATATAGGGATGGAATAGACTTTAAAACTGCAGCTTATAATATTAAGTAGCAAAAGAGTCATCATACTACTATAGAGGGCATAATAAAGCGCTTTGATCCTATATATAGCTTACAAATTGGAATATAATCTTATATTTGTCAAATATAATATAATAGCCGTTTTTATAATACTACTAATAAAAAGAGAGTATATCGTACTAAAATGTCAAGAAGTAGATAGAACCTTATATTAAAAGAAATTTACTTAAAAGCTATTACTTGAGGAAGTAGTATATATTTAGACTATAGAAACAGCCGTTTTTATAATACTACTAACAAAAAAGAGTATATCATACTAAAATATTAAGAGGCAGTATTACAAGTAGTCTAAAATTCTAAAACTAACTTAATCACTCTAATCTAGACTTTATAGTATCATTATCTTGATACTAGACTATAGAGCTATTAAAGAAGTTACTAGTAGTATTAAGGCCTTGATTTTCATTCCTAGAAGGAAGCAATTAGTATCTAACCTACTCCCTAGCCTCTAAATATACTCTAATCTCTACCTATACTAGGGTCTTCTTCTTTAGCTATCCTCTAAAGACTAGGTCCTCCTTATTACTAGAGTAGAGAGCAATCCTTTCCCTAACTCTAGATACTATTATATCTATTATCATAAGCTAGTAGCGCACTTTACGCTAGGGGGGAGTTATTTATTAAGAGAGATATAAATATAGGCGTTAATACAATCTAGCAAAATAGGTAGAATTAGCTCTATTTATATAGTAGAAGGCAGTAGAAAATTAGGGATCTTATAGATAATATATGCCTTCCTATCCTTCTATATTCTAGGCATTATTTTAGGGTCTATTATTAATAATTCGAGGCTTTTGTTAGGACAGAAGCATACCATTTGTATCACGTGCCTTAGCGTGTGATGACTAAGCGCTAGAGGCCTAACCTCCACGCAGCATCACCAGCTTTAGCACTTAGAATATTATCAACAATACAGTCTATAGTACCCTAGCAATACAGTAGAAGTGATCATCACCTATATTACTAACACTAATCAGTAATTGACCTCATAGTTAGTCACAGAATAGCTAGGAACGTCTAGTAGAGATATTATTATAGGAGAGCAATAATATCACCACTTTGTGCTACCTCAGATTTGTAGCCTTTTAGCACTTACTTCTTATCGCAAAGTAAGAAGATATCATTATAGGAGAGCAATAATATTACCACCTTAGAATCTTATATCTACTACTCGAAAATAGAGACTACAAGCCCTTGTAGATTGCGTCTATCACGTAGAACAATACCATTTACGAAGATCTAGTCTAGATCTTGAGGCCAGAAGCATCAATAAGCATTAAGAACCCAGCATCATTATCAGAAACATTACCGTCACCAATTCGCACCTCTTAATTAAGCGCTAGCAAGCATTCCCCTACCCCCCCCCCCCCCAATAGCACAACTCCCTTCAAATACAGCTACAGTCTACGCCTACAGCTTGAAGCAACCTATTACACTCCTCTCAAAGCAACAGTCTACGCTTACGCCACGAGAACCCTCTGAATCCCCTCATTTTCAAAAGCAACAGTCTACACCTACACTTCGAAAAGCAATTCATAATCCTCCTCACAATTAGTACAACTCCCTCTAATTCCACCTACAAATTTTGCCTACAACTCGGAGTAGCCTATTTAACTACTGAGGATTCATACTTCCCAGGAACACGATTTGCCCTACAAAAACGCACAAATCGAAATTTTCGACAATTTCAAGCTCTATAGAGTACTTCCCCTTTCCCTACGACAATCACAAGCTCTCCTAGAGCATCGACACCTCTTTTAGATCTACTAGAAGCAATCTACGATAATCTAAAGCGATCTATGACAATTCCAAGCTCTATAGAGCACTTCCCCTTCCCCTACGATAACACTAAGCTCTATAGAGCCTTAACACCCCCGAACCTTCCTCATAATATCCGAAATACTACTAAGGGTCATCCAGATCCCAGATCAATAGCTTCTGCTTGTAGATCACGAGACGTAGGCCACAAATAGCGCAAATGGATTCGACCCTAGCAATAAGTACACTACAAAAGACGTTAATAGCTTCCTCCTCTATAGCATCGTCTTCTATAATAGTAAAGGCTACATAGATAAGATCTTATAAGATTAGCTCAAAGGAGACTTCAAGGAATAGACTGAAGAGCTATAGAAGAGTGCTGTACTACATGCTCTTCGTATATTCTAAGACTTCATTATTTATTATAGCATCTACATCTACACAGATGCTAGAGGCATAGCTACGTATATATATATAGTAATTGCAGATGACGACTATTACTAATAGTTAGAAGCAGAGGTCTAGAAGCAGCTAGCAAAAGGCCCTAAAAGCTTCATCTCACGATAGAATCCAAACCTCTAGATAGACGAGATCTCTTCCCAATTAGGAAGCATAGCGCTAGGAAGCGCTACAAGCCAACCTCTTACAGCTTCCTACTACTAGGCCTAATATCACGACGCCCAAGATCGCCAGTCAATTGCAGCAATGCTACCTCTAATAGCAACGCCACCTCGTCGTCAAGAGCCTCAAATCCATCGTCAAGAGCCTCAAATCCATCGTCAAGAGCCTCAAATCCATCGTCAAGAGCCTCAAATCCATCGTCAAGAACCTCAAATCCATCGCCAAGACCCCCGAAATCAGCCTCAGCAGACCCTACAGCAGACCCCTGTCATGCCTCAATATAGCCTCAATCCTATACAACCTCAATTTGAGCCTCTAATCCTCTATACTGCCACCCCCAGAGAGCATATCAACCTCCACAGGATGTATAGAAGCGATAAGATAAAGTTTAGTAGAGGCCTATACGATATCCTCAACACTAAGCTAATGGTATTTTACGACTACTACAATAAACTCAGTCTCTAGCGAACTCAGTACGGTAATATCTTCTCTATTATACTTAAGGGCCGAGCTTCCGATTTCTACTACAACTGCCTATTAGGGCAAGGACATACTTTTAAGGATATAGTGCAAATAATACGAACTCGATTTGAGATAGAAGAAAACCGATAGTTCTATATATTAGAGTAGTAGGAGATAATATTACCTATTTTTATACGCAATAACCCTTCAAAGACCAAGTTAGAGTGTCTCTAGATGCTCTTTGATAAGCTTGAGGTAGTCTAGCGTGGTCTCTCTACAGCATATTAGACAGAGCGATCTATAAAGGATCAGGTCATTAGCGCCTGCCGTAGAGTACAAGAATACGACTTAGCGTTATTTAAGCCTGCAGATACGTATAAAGCTATATGTGCGCAATTGCGATCTTCGATTAGCATAGCAACTTGCTCAAGAGAAGCTCGATTGCTCTTCAATTGAATAGAAGATTTGCTAGGGATTATCTTATCTTCTACATCTATAGAGCAATATAGAGCCGCACATCTGCAGCTGCAGACCTACAAGCTAAGCCTGTTCAGGACGATCCTAAAACATATCTTACGAGCATTTTGCGCTAGATTCTAAGCACTTATTACGATACTTCTTATCAGTTTTCCTTATTAGATCCTGATCTCGATTGCTATATTACTATTAGTCCGTTTGATTGCTATAGACCTACATCCCTACATTTTCCCTATGTTTTTCCTTAGAGATACCTACATTTGTGTAGCCGCATCACTTAATGCATTATCATTACAGCGTACGAGATCTATACTATAGAGGTAGTAGTAGGTAAGAAGGACCCCTATAAACCCTATATGCTACTATCCCTAATCCAATAAGGCGATCTAAGCATAAAGAGAAGATTACTAGTATTAGGACAGAAGCATACCATTTGTATCACGTGCCTTAGCGTGTGATGACTAAGCGCTAGAGGCCTAACCTCCACGTAGCATCACTAGCTTTAGCACTTAGAACATCATCAACAATACAGTCTACAGCACCCTAGCAATACAGTAGAAGTGATCATCACCTGTGTTACCAACAGCTTTTAGATTTAAAAGAAATAGTAGATATGCGCTAAATGAGGGATGATGCAGGGTGTTTATATTATGTGACTTGATTTTTTTATTAATATTTTAGCTAAGCTCGCCTTAAATTTTTAAGCCGGTACGGATAGACCCACTTTTCCGCATGATATAACTTTTGCACTACTTAATTAAAATCAATCGTAAAAATTGCATATGGTTCATTAGCTGCTTAAATAATTAATAGATTAATACGAATAAAATTATAACTATATCGTGGTGGTTGTGTTTTAATGTAGAAGACGGGGACTAAATTGCGGGCTTTGGGCGTCCTCGACTGTAGAGCCGCAACTCGAAAACTCTGATATTCATTCACAGCAAGAACAACCGTCAAATTTATCGCCTCAGATCGAGCACTTGGATGATGATGTTGCTTGGCTTAAGAGTATCTACAACGTGCAAGACTTTTCGGTAAATCTTCCCTCTCTCCATCATGCAGTACTTCAGATCTAAGAACCAGAACAGGACGGAACAGCCTCAAATAAAATCGCATTCAGGGTTTGTCCACTACAGCAAACTATACAGGGCCAGCAACCCTATATCAATCAAAATCCGTGCCCTTCTTCTACACATTTTGAGCCCTTGAGATGTGTCTGGCTGCCGCAATTCACTGATGCCAAAATACTCGTCGATAAATATATCGAGGACATTGACCATGTCCATCATATCGCTCATAGTCCCTCAATTCCCGCTGTTCTCGACGACGTATATGAGTGTTTAAACCAAGGCCAAGTTAAGCCCGGGAATATTATGCTGCTCCTTGGAATATTTGCCGCGGCGACTCAAACCTGGGTCCAGAGTGACTGCAGGCGGGGCTTGTTCTCTACATCTGCAGAGGCCAATAATCAGTCCCTGATTTGGATCAAAGCCCTTGAGGACGTGCTTGACGTTTACCATCGAACATCATCCGTGCCGATTGAGGGTATACAAGCAATCAGTATTGCATCATTCGTATTGTTGAACATGGAAGGATATACTCGAAGATGCAAGGCTTTGTTTGACATGGCTCTCAATTTGTCACGAGACCTGGGACTCCATCTTCTGGACCATCCATCCAACGCGCAATCCGCAAATTCAGCCCGGACAGAGATTGGACGGAGGGTGTGGTGGTACTTAGTGGCAACTGATTGGTTTGGTTCTATTACCGAACAACAACAACAGACTAACAATTTCTCAGGAAAATCCCAGCTATGAGATTCAATGGCGGACTTCAAGGCTATTATCACTGTCATCCACGTCACATGATGGTCAGGAAACCTCTGAATGTTAATGACGAGGACGTTATAGATGGCATGAGTTGTATTGAGCAGCCGCTATCTCATCCAACAACCATGTCGTTCGTTTTGCAAAGGCTCCATTCCTCCGAGATATCCCGCAGAATGGTTGACCGCACTCCCCTGATGATGGGTCTCGCCGGCGGTCCAAGCCACGACGTTGTCATGGATATCGATACTGAATACCAAACGTTCCTGAACGACACCCCGCCATTCTTCTCCATGTCCGTAGTCGATCTCACCGCAACCTACCAACTATCCCCTTCACGCGCCGCAAACATCGCTCACCAAGGGTACATGTTATACTCCCATATCCACGCCCATCGATGCACACTCCACTTCCCATATTTCAGCCGCAGCTTCACGGACCCCACCTATGCCTCCTCGCGGGACATCTGCTTGCGATCCGCCCGCCTAGTCATCCAGAGCGAATCGCAGCTCGAAAAGTCGGGAATCGCAGCTACACGTTACAGCTTCCTCGCGTGTCTGGTGGCAGTGTTTATGGCTAGCATCGTGGTGCTCATGGATTTGTGCTACAACAAAGCGCCGTGCCAGCAGGAAAAACATCGAGCGGAACTGGCGGAAGCGATCAGGATCCTTGAGCAAGCGCGCCACAAGTCCGAGACAGCAGCTAGGTTCTTGGATTCGCTGATGCATGTACTGCGCAAGCACAAGGTGTTGCCACCGAAGCGGGCTGGGGTGGGAAGTGAACAGCTTTCGGGTGGGCCAATGGCGTACAGTTCTATGTCCGGTCTGCCAATGTCAGGGGCTTCATCGAGCACTCTGGGCACAAATGAAGCTGGTGGCATTAATATGGCGGACGATGCGTTTGCGAATGGGGAGGACTTGTCATCGTACTTCGATGAGTTGGCTCAGAGTTTCGAACAAAGCGTTGATGTCGGTAGCTTTGATTGGAACAGTATTTTTTCGGGACTCGACACCCCTGTTTTTTGAGGCCAGCCCGGTTGCCTCTCACGGTGAAGGGAATTGTTATTAATGAGTACAAGTTTATATCCTCGGCAAGAATGACCTGCTTGAAGCTAGAATGAAGCGAGTGCGAATTTCAGGCGCACCATGTGTTGAATGAAATGAGGGAGACGATGTTGAATCCCGGGCTAAAGTAGATTTGTTGGTAGCTGTTCACAACAGGTTCGGTCCCAAATACTTCGTAGTAGGCAACAAAAGATGTTAACTAGCATAGCGACAGAATGCTTAACGCTTTAAAACGAAAAAAAAGATCGAAACCGATCCATTATATATTCAAAACCTGGGTATATCCACATATCATCAAACCCCCAACCTCAAACCTGAAAGATAAACCTAACATCATCATCACTCTTAACGGGCCCCTCATCCCCCAACTCACCCCCCGCAGCCCTCGCCCTCTTCACCACATTCTCCCTCCTCAAACACCACCAAAGCACCAACGTACTACAAACATTAGCACCCAAATACCCCACCGCAACCCCATGCCCCAAAAACCACCTCGGGCTCGTCGCAGGCCTATAAAGCTGCGTCCCCAACACGGCGCCCAGATTCCCAATCGTGATAGTCATAGCCGTCGCCGTCGCTCTCTTGGACTGTCCACTCACATTCGCCGCGGGCCAGCTCAGCACGATGGCGCAGCTGGGGTAGATGCCCGCGGCGGCGAAGACGGTGCCGGTGTATGAGACGCCGGGTTTGGAGGGGGGTGCGGTGAGCAGGATGATGTAGCCGATGATGGCGAGGGTCGTGGTGGCTAGCACGAAGGGGGCGCGTCGGTGGGTGC
>QGMI01000434.1:0-31037 GCA_007821535.1 Lachnellula occidentalis
CTCCTCCACATCCTGGCTGCACAAACGCGTGATCCTGGTCCCCGGGCGCGGGTGGGCCGATTCGCCCACGGGTCCGGACTCGTCATCCGGGTACGCGATCCTAGGGGGCACGACGAGCAATCCGCTGGGGACGCTGCAGGAGGTCGTATGTGTGGACCAGAGCGAGGTTGAGCTGGCGCCGGAGCATCTGAGTGACGTGGAGGCGGCGGCGTTGCCGTTGACGGGGTTGACGGGGTATCGGGCGCTGGTCACGAAGAGTGCGAATGCGGAGGGGGGGAGGAATATCTTGGTTACGGGGATTGGGGGCGGGGTGGCGCTGAATGTGTTGCAGTTTGCTGTGGCGTTGGGGGCGAATGTGTTTGTGACGAGTGGGAGTCGGGAGAAGATTGAGCGGGCCGTGGGGGAGGGTGCGAGAGGGGGGGTGAGTTATAAGGGGCAGGGGTGGGAGAAGGAGTTGAAGGGGATGTTGCCGAAGGATAGGCCGTATGTGGATGCTATTATTGATGGGGCTGGGGGTGATGTTGTGGGGAAGGCGATTAGGTTGTTGAAGGTATGTTGAATGACCTCTGCAGAAGGACGAAGCTGATGATATTGGAATAGCCCGGTGGAGTGATCGTTCAGTACGGCATGACTGTCGGCCCTAAGATGGATTGGACAATGGGTGCTAATCTGAAGAACTTGGAACTGAAAGGCACAACAATGGGCAGCAGGAAGGAATTCAAGGACATGGTGGCGTTTGTCAAGGAGAAGAAGATTCGGCCCATTATCTCAAAGGTTGCAAAGGGCTTGGATAATATCAAGGATATTGATGAGCTGTTTGAGCAGATGAGGAACGGAAGTCAGTTTGGGAAGTTGGTTGTTGAGATTGCCCCATCGCAGGGTGGGAATAGTTCTAGTAAGTTGTAGAAGCAGTGAATATATAAAGCATTTTGATTAATGGTTAGGTTTAGTCTCCTGATCTGTATGAGTGTTGGCCAGTGTCAAGTTATAAATTGATAGACTTATAGACTCGTACGTGGTATATATTTCTTTTACTCGATTCCAAACTTTAAAACACCTGCTGTACTTCAGTGGTCCATTTCATATCTCACAACTTGAAACGAAACCTCAAAATTTCCATCAACTACTCGATAAAGGTGTTCCTGGTATCATTTTTATCGTCGGTTCACAAGCAACACTTTCCCAAGTGCATATCTCAAGGTTATCTACAAGACCCAGCTACTCGAAATCTATCTTCACGAAATGTTCATCTCCACAACTAGTACTTTATTTCACAGGACTAAACATGCCGGGACATGAATCTCAATAGATCGTCTGTAAAGGCCTGCATTTACCGTCTGTACATGGTTGCACCTACGATTCAATTCTCTCCCCGCCTTGGGTAGTTTACGTGGTCGAGGTATTCTGCCCCCTAGAGTGCTAAGCGAGCTTGGAGTCTTCTTCAACGCGTCAACTTCCAAAGCCTCAACTCTCAGACGCACAACAGCGACAACAACAAGATCGAAGCAATTCACCCACCTCGACCTCGACATCCAAGACGAGTCGACTGGTTGCAATCTGTCACGTCAACTGGCGCATCCTCAGGTAAGATTCATCTCGATCTTGTCCTCTATATTCCACTCACCTTAGAGCAGTTCCCCCGCTACCATGTCATACGAATGCAGAATCTGTGACAGGTGTGGTTTCAGCTCCAATGAATCACGAAACCAGCACGAGAGAGACTCTCATCGCGACTACTGCGGCACTTGTGAAGAGCGATTCTTTTCCCAGGGAGATCTAGACAATCACGACGCAGACTGCCACCCGAAGTGGTGCCATGACTGTGAAGAAGACTTTCCCAGCAAGAATGCCTTGAGAAAGCACCATGATAAAGATCATGCTTTCCGCTGTTGGACCTGTCGCAAGCTATCGCGCAGTAAGAGAGGTCTGGGAGAGCACCTGAGAGCTGAAGGCCACGGCAGAACAAATGGCACTGTGGGCCAGTATACATCTACGTACACCACACCGCAACCGCCACCTACCTTCGCTCCCACACCTTCTTTCTATCCTGATACTGCACTTGTACCTTTCAACAATAACTCAGCTATCGCAGCATATCAGAGCCCGGTACAATCTGTTCTTTGCTCTATCTGCAGCTTTCAATGTCAAAGTGTATATGATCTACGGCACCACCTCAGCATCGCCCACATTCATCAATGCTCAACCTGCCAAGGAAAGTTTGAGAGTCAAGAGGATTTATATAAGCACACCAACGCACACCACACTATCAAATGTGACAAATGTCCAGAGACGCTGGAGACTGGCATCGCTTTCAAAAAACACCTAAGGGAGAAGCATGAGTTCAAGTGTCAACAGTGCCCCGCCACTTTCGCCAAGGCAGCCGCTTTCGAAAAGCACCTCACCACCCACGCGTACAATTGCGACAAATGCCCTCAACCTTTCGCCTCCTTGGAATTCTTGCTCAAGCATCGCGACCAACAGCATAGACTTAATTGCTTCATGTGCCCCGCGAGCTTTGAAACATTAGCAATGCTTCAACTGCACCAGGACAAACATCACAAATTCAAATGCAACACATGCCCAGATGTTTTCCCCACGGTGGACCTTCTCCAAGAGCACAAGGAGAAGTTCCACATCTTCAAGTGCACTCAATGTGACGCATTGTTTCAGACGCAGGTGGGTCTTCAAAATCACCAGAAGACGGTCCACCATTGCCCACAATGTTCCATCAGATGCGAGACGATCACAGATCTGATTAAGCATGTTCAAACGATTCACCAGCCCACGTGCGAGGAATGCAATGCGAAGTTCGATACCGCTGCCGGCTTAAGAGCCCACCAACATACCGCTCATCAACCACTTCCGTGCGCCAAGTGCGATAAGTCATTCAAGTCGTTGGAATTTCTACGACAACACGAGTCCACCCATATCCACCATTGCGATATGTGCAAGGCTTTTTTCCACACCAAGGAGGACCTCCGCGGACACAAGCTTGTAGACCATATCGTCAGACAGATTCCCCTACCTCGGAATAACGTCTCGGCCGCTGTGGGACAATTTCAACGTTTGCACATCAACAGCCCGCCCTCAACCCCGATTCAAGCTCCCCACTCCGACGGCGATTCCCCCTCTACCCTCGATCAAGATTCCGCCAATCCTTCCAATGTTGGAAGACAGATCGGCGGCGGCTAATAATCAATGTTCGATGGCCAACTGTTGATTCTCCACCTTATCGTCCAACACACCCTTCCTCAAGTACCACCTTACCTCTTTGTGCACCGTCCGCTGGACTGATGCATCCCTGAGCGCTCTGGATGAAATTGAGTTTGCATACATTTCACAAACACCCACGATTGTCAGACTAAGTCACCATACTATGATTCCCTTCATGTCCCCCAATTGCACAGATCACCAGAAGAGCTTTCCTTCCCCCTTTACCACAAAATCAAAGGTCAGACTGCCTCACTTTACGCGCAGACAGTCTTGCTCTCATCGAACCCTTGTACAAGTAATACTACAACTGCAACAATCATAGAACATGCAGAAAAGAATGACGGGGAATACAGACATTATACGCGGAGAATGCGACATGAGCTGAAGCACTGTACATAGCAACGAATGAAATCATACACCCACTCACTCGCAACCACCGTACCGCCATGCTTGCAAACATACAATTGTGACATTGCCTAACGCACATGAAACATGTTCTCTCTCCACCTGTCCGCATATTCTGTATAACTATATAATCTCCTGCCCGCATCTCCCACATCTCCCACCCTAACACACAACCTTTACCTCCATCCCCATTTCTAAAGCCCCTTCAACCCCTTCAACCCTTTCGACACCCCCACATCCTCTATCCCCATTCCCACCAACCCCACCCTCAAGTCCCCTGACCACCCTCGTAGCATCTATCACCATCTCTATAAACACGCGTAACGTGTAATCAGCATCGCATTTCCGGTTGAACGCCACGTGTTTTGATTCCCAGGATTTTGGAAGGACCTGGAGGGCCTGGGGACCGGGTGTAGGTGGTTATAGCTATCATTATACGTTT
The DNA here is from genome assembly GCA_007821535.1 of Lachnellula occidentalis. NCBI lineage: Eukaryota > Fungi > Ascomycota > Leotiomycetes > Helotiales > Lachnaceae > Lachnellula > Lachnellula occidentalis. The sequence continues at coordinate 4,061 of QGMI01000434.1, forward strand.
TGAAGTCGTGTTAGGGGATGATATTCTTTCTTATAAAGTTCACTTTTGGGTGAAACGTTGAATGTACTATCGCTCTTGCCTTTCGTCTGAAGTCGCTCTGTCGTGCCCGGATCGTTAACCAGTTCCAACTCTGTTGGTGGCAAACTCCCGGTGTCATTCGTCAAGGTTTTCCGAGTATCTTCCTGCGACTTCGAGAGTGGGTAGTTGAAATAAAGTCGGTTGGTTTAGTGCTGCTTCGATTTGCAATGATCGCGTGTCCACATCAGTTGGAACCCCCTTTTGTTGCATGCGCCTCTTCTCACCTGTCTCTTCTGATTCAACTCCTCCAACATCATCTTCCCTCCCTCAACCTTCCTCCCCTTCTCATCCTCTAGCATTTTCAACTCAGTCTCTGCATTCTCCCTTCTTGGCTGCCGCTTTTCTATTTCCACTCTCCTTTCCTCATTCTGCTCCTCCCTCAGCCTATTCCCCTCATTTCCTTTTTGACCCTAGCTCCAGTCTCCTGCCTACCCGCCACCCCAAAAAGTAAAGTAAATCAACAGAAAATCCCCGGAAACCCTCAAACAAACACAATACACACAAACACACCACAGCGCATAAACATACCATAAAACAATTACCGGCACAGTCTCATCGAACAATAAGGCACTGAAGTGAAAGGATACGTACCTCACCAATACATAGCGGGCTCGCGATACGCGCATGCATAAACCGTGCTGTTTCAAGTTTGAAATGGAAATGCTGTTTATGCTACCGTATAGGGCGCGTCATCAGTGGAATGCAAGGTATTGCATGAGAATGTTATGAATAGATAGAAGATGCTATAGTACGTGAGTGATGAGAAAATAAGCAAAGAGCAAGACTCAAGGGATGAAGCAAACCGCGTTTCCTTGTCTTTTAGGTCACCTGATTGACCTCTGTGTTTTATGATCTGCGTATGTAGTACCTCTGATATGGAGGAGATGGCACGGTTGAAATGCTATGCTAATAAAATAAAGAGCCGCTAGACGATGTATGAAGACCTAACAGCTTACCTACCTGGGCATACTGTGAGTGTGTGGTCACGTGACTACCTCACACCGGTAAGATTTTTGAGCAGTGATACTTATCAGCAACGTTTGCATGAAGACGAAAATAATCCAAGCGTAATGAAGCAGAAATAAGCATCAACGGTAGAAGCATCATGACAAAATTGGATTCTTTACAATACAAGAGCGAAACCCATCCATCTAGGAGAGCAGAACAATCTAACCCCTCCCTTGCCTTCCAGCATCGTGATTATTAGTGACGAGAATTTCTATGTGGTAAACGAATCGAAGTTGCACTGCTTAACCTCCAACGGCCCATCCTCGTTTATATCCTCGCCAAATCCCCCTTCATAGCCCTCGCATTCCGTCTCCTAAACTGTTCCCTGAACTGCATGCGTCCAAACGTCCCATAAGCAATCGTCGCACTCAACAGCACAGCCCAAACACCCGTGATGATGCCACCGATAGGAAAGATCAGAATATGGAGGCCTGGTAAGACGAATGGTGCGCCGGATGCGACGACCAGGGTTTGGATCGGGGGCGCGACTTGCGATTTCGTAGGCACGACTTGGGTGGCGAAGACGCCGTTGACGAAGGTTGCTTCTTGGGAGGAGAGAGTCGTGTTTACGGTTTGGCCGGTGCCGTTTACTGCTGTTAGACTGACTGTGGGAACCAGGACTTTTTGGAGATCCGCACTGAAGATAGGTTAGCGAAAGGATTGCAGGATCGAGTGGGGTTGCTTACGTTCCCATGTTGGCAGTCAACAGATTCTTGTTGATTTGGCCAACGAAAGCATATGACTGTGCCATTGCAGGCACCGCCGTCTGTCTCTTCTCCATACCCCGCGGCCATGAAATCAAAGAAACACCATTCCCTCTCGCTTTTAACGCCGTCGAGTTGACCGCAGAGACGGTAGCTCCATTATACGAAATCCCAACCTGAACATTCTGTGAAGAGATATTGGCAAAGTCCCCAGTAGGCGGAGATACCGTGTATAGTCGTAGATTGGCCTGGAAGACTCCCGTGGTGTTGTCCAAGAAGGGGAGATTATAACACACCGCCATGCCAGACGGATTACTTGCGACTCCGCCCAGCGCCTGTAGCGATGTCGTGCAAGCAGCCGAAGTCTGCATCTCCCATTGCGACGCGTTGACTGCTCCTGTTCCCTCCGGTGCTTGCCTGCGCTCTACGGGCTCTACAAGTGCCTCGACGTATCGCTTCATTGTCTCCTCCATTGTATTATCCCCCCGCGCCATGTGTGCGACATCCTGTATAACCCCTGCAGTTGCTCTGCTCGCCAGTAATAGAGACACCGCAATAGCGGCTGCCCACATCGTGATTGTGTTTATGTGTTCGGTAGAAGTATGCCGAAGAAGGGTCGTTGTCGAGTAGTCGAATAGAAGTATAGCTGAGTATTCCGTCCGGCGGTTAAGTGCTAGAGTGAAAGAATGTAGGTGAGTCGTTCCTGCCTTCCCCAGCAACGTCCCCAGAAAGAAAGTATGATGTAAACCACAAAGCCGGAGAAAAGAAAAGAAGAGGGGCCTGCCCGAGAATAGAGGCCCTGTTGATGTTTTGTTTCCCAAGAGTAATTAGGAAGGAGAAAGATTATACTGGAAAATAGGAGTAAGAATAGAATAGAACAGAATCAACGAGACGAACGAAAGGGCGTAGTCGGCATGAGTGCCTAGAAAGGAGAGAGGATGGGCTCATGTGGTTATGGCCATCATTCAGACACCGCAAAGGAGATCATGGTAACCTCAAACCTGACTGTGGCGTGAGGGCGGAGTTGCCACACACGGTGAAGCAAATAAGTGCAGACTTGACACGGGGGCACTGGCAGAGCAAAGCAGGCCCGACGCAGGTTGTCGGATCCTGCCGCTGGGCTGGATACAGTATGGTACTGTAGCCTTGGGAGGGCAATGGGCCAGGGCCAGCTGATCGTCTCCTTGCGGCGCATCGTAGCGTATTGCTTGGGGGTAGTTAATAATGGTCTCTGAGGATAGGGCATGAATGAAACCGAGGAGGACGAGGGTCGGCGGGTCGATGATACAGTACAGCGTCGAGTGGGGTCTCACCTCACCCGAGGGGAAAAGTGCACGGAGACAGAGACAAGGCAGTGGGCACTGGGCAGTGAGTGGAGTGGACAACCATGCGCAACTCTCCATGCTATACTCGAGTAGAGGTTCAATGGCTGTGTATAAGGTTGTGTACAGTATAAGCGATTGGCTGCAGAGTAGAGTCTGGAGTCAGGACTCGATGGGCTGTTCACATTCGTGAGGGGCGTCGGCGTTGTGCGCACAGATTCGGTGCACGAAGGCCAAACGATGCAGCGTTTGAGGTGAAGCTTGCCGCGTTGCAGACGGAGGATCATTTCGCTTCAGCCTCTTCTGATGCAACAGACGTCGGACGTCGGCAGATGAGATAAGCGAGCCAATCACGAGCCAGAAAACTTTCTTCAGCAACGTCTGGTGCTCCTTCGAGTTTTCTTTACCGCCGGCCTACATATCGTCCCATCAACGTCTACAGTACAGTACAACACCAGGTACTATTGTGGCTATGGCTGTAGTGTGGTGACACTGCTACTGGATTTCCTTCTCTTCATTATCTTGACACCACGCGCTGCAGGTCTTCCCATTGGGCTGGCGCCAGATCACGCCCCTTCTTTAGTTGGTGAAGGAATCTATAAAGTCTACCTAAGTACAGTATTCGTAGGATACTAATGAAAAGTGTCACTACTGTCCCAAAAGAGAAACACCCGCAAGTACTTATACTGTGTCGCATTTCCAAGTCCGTTTTGCCCCGTTTTGAAAATCATCTGATGTGGTCTCAAAACACTCGTGCGTCTTGATCGATCGACTCAGAGGATCATTCTCGTCAACGGACCCCAGGAATGTGGGGGCCAGAAGTTGTCTCCAGATTTCCAGTTCTTGTTTTTCCAAAATACTCAATTCCAAGGAGGCTCAACTATGAAAATTACTTGGCTCTTCGCAATCTATCATAGTTGAATAGTCTTTTGCGATTGTGCAAGTGTTATTGGCACATCATCTCGGATGTGCAGTGAATCAGTGATAGGGAAAACGAGCTCTCTGTGGATGAAATAAGTGGCGGAATAATGTACTAAAAGTCTGGCACATTATTCGGCCATTTATTTCACCCACGTAGCGAACGAGTAATTGATTGTGGTTGATTTCTGTTTGTTACTATCCGGGCTGATAGCCTATCTGATTATATCCCTTCCAACCTCGCTTCACTCATGCCCGTGAACCTGGGGTGGGAGAATATCGCTCTGTTCGCCCTCCTTGCAGTACACAAGAGTATATTTTGCAGGGCTCCGAATCGCCGAATCAGTGCCATCGATCTCGGCGACTATTCAGCAGTCGACCAGCCGCTTTGACAGAATTGGGGCTTGCCTTCAAGGGTTTTGCCTTCGTCTTGGAAGTTACCGTATTTGCACTGGTTTGTCACAAAGAATGCATTTTACATCCTGGAAGCTGATTTGATTTCTCAATTCATAGCAAGCAAATGCGAAATGACTGCAGCACCTCCTTTTGGTTATACTGACTCCTGAGGAGGTGGAAGGTGCAGTGGAAGATATGTTGGACTATGTGACCGCTTCTTATAGTGAAGACGATGGCAGCAGCGAAGAGGAAATTGATGGGCACGCATAGAGGAATGGTACAGAGCATGCTGCGTTATGGACCGTGAGAAAGCCAGGGTCCTGGAGCTAGACAAGTCTGGGGGAGAGCTTCTTTCCTGAGAATTGCCCACATGGGTGCAACAGATATGCAATATATATCAAACTGGAGTCGCATTGGCTTGTGGTCGGGGAGATAGATCACGAGAAAGTCCATATACCCAAATTTTGCTGCCATTTGACATTTTGCATGAAGCCCGTTTCCCACGATACTTTTACCACGGACTTCAATCTCAAGAAACACCCCAAGGTAAATCAATCCAAGAGCGTAAATTGTTCTAGCGGTGGCTGGATTTATACACCCTGTAAGAACTTACTCCTCTCACATGATGCGGGGTAATGCAGTACTCGCCATCTCAACCGCGACAGTCTTCCTCTCGGGTCACTGACTCTTTGCTTTCTCTCTTTTGTTCAACACCTAGATTTGGTCTTCCTAATATACTTTGGAAAAAGAATGATTAGGCCCGAATTATAGTTTGCGAGAATCAAGTTTACAGCTCTAGTAATATAATTTCCTATGCGAAGGATAGGCTGACTTCTACCAGAAGAAGGAAATTTAGCTCTGCAGTTCGCAATAAATCAACCTACCCTAAGAGTTGGCTAATACAGAAATGCATCCGCGAAAGACTTCCCACGGCAGAAGACATGATATGATAGGCTGCTAGTTCCGATCAATCTAAAAATAGAATATACTCCGTAATTACGATCAATGCGGGGACCGAATTAAGCTTAAATGAGAAAATCATGGGGTCAAGCGCCGAACATCATATGATATCGAATGGGCTACCAACCGTTCTACGTCGTATTTACAACGCTGCGCCTCGTATTCCCTGGCTCGTAAATGATGTGTCTCACCAAACCAGTAAACTTCCGCGCCCTTCTTATTGGGCGCACAAGCCCCTTGTACGGTGATACGAATTTTACCTTACGCCTTTGCTTCTGCTCACTGTTTACTTTCTTTCCTTCCACTACACGTTCGCTTTGTTCAATTACTCTCTGTTTACTCTCACTTCAATAATAGCCAAGTCTTCAATTCGAATACCGACAAAATGCGTTTCTCAACCCTCATTGTCTCCAGCGTCCTGGCAGTCCTGTCAGTGAATGCACAGAACACAACCGTCGCCCCTATCTCTTCATCCGTCGCTCTAACTCCAGCTCAATCATCTCAAGCTTCCTGCTTGTCCGCATGTATGTTCCTCATTCCCTCTCTTCTCTTCGCATCCTACCCCACCTTGTCCACCAAACAAAAACAGAAACCCAAACCCAACTAACCACCCTCCAGGCGACCCCAAAAACCCAACCTGCCGCGAATCCTGCATCGTCACGCCCCAAGGCGACTACGCCGCGCAAAACCGCACCCTCGAATGCGTCGGCTCCTGCGTACAGGGCGACGGCACCTCAGCCGCAAACGCAGCATACGGAGTGTGCTACAAGGGCTGTCTGGCTAGCGCTAGCATGACTTCTTCTTCCACGGCTCCTCCAGGCGTAACGGAGACGGGAACTGGCACTGCGACCGGGACGGGGAGTGCGAGTGGGAGTGATAAGACTGCCAGTGGAACAAGTGGTGAGTGCAGAAGGGTGGGGTTTGATAAAGGAGACGAGTTGCTAATTTGTTAGGTGGGTCGACGGCTACAGGGACTAGTTCGAGTGCTGCGACTACGAGCAAGGCTGCTGCTGATACGATTCGGATGGGTGTCTCGATTACCGGCGTATTAGGGCTTTTTGCTGCCATCTTTGCATTGTAGAACATTATGCTATTTGTTCGTTTGAGCATTTTTGGTCTTGGGTTATGTCTCAAAAGCTTGCATGGATGGGGGACGAAGGGTGGATGTAATGGAATAGGATCGTTTTATTCGAGTTATTGCATTAAAAGGAGAGGATCATAAGCATAGGACGAACCGGTATTGGTTATGAGATATCATTACTTCAACTGCTTTTGTACAGCTTTGCTTTGCATTTCTATGCTTATATTTTATTCTCTGCACTCTTTAACTCTCATTATGCTTCCTTGTGCTGGACATGAAAATCGGCACTCCTTCTAATCAAGCTTCAATGTCTCACGCTGCCTAGCACGTTTTGTATCAGTGCCGCTTTTCCTAGTTATCTACCTCGAAAGGAAATTAGTTAGCCATAGAGAAATTCGCCCCTAAGTTTTCGCAAGCAATCTACTGTTGCTTTTTTGCACCTCTTAATAATATGTGTCTTTTGAGATAGATTATAGTAATGATTTTATTGCTAGATCGGTAGATCATTAATTGTGTTATTATTCAAGCAGCTCTGGAAATGATACCTATTAAAGGTTCACGTGATCTCAATAATCACATGGCCTCCCCCCTTACCAGCAACTCCGTTTCCTACCTAGTTCTCCTGTTTTGCGAACTACATGTTTTAGCTCTTTGATAATTTTTTGATTCCTCTTTACAGTATGGTAGCGGCGGCTGAAGTCCCTGTAACTATATTAGTTATATACGAATTGTTCTACAACGTCAGAAAACAACGTAGTAATATGATTTTGGTTAGTCTCTTGGGTTAGATAGAAGGCCAGCAATATTATAGCCTACGAGTAAGAGAGGGTAAATTACTTCTTCCTCAAAATTAAACCTCCAACTAGTTTAGACATTTAATTCTAATCTTTCTTCTTCAATCAGCGCGACTTTCAAACCACCTCTTATTTGTTGCCCATTTCCAGCTTGAGTATTTATGTGTATAGTTTATAATCTTGGATTCTTGGCCTGAGAAAGCTTTAGGACTCCAAAGCCGGAATATGTTGCTGAGTACTTATTAAGTAGACTGCACCGCCTTTTAAGTCAAGCAGACTTGAGCGCTTGTATTAAAAACAACATCCACGCCTTCCAGACCGCATAATGCATGCTGCTTGGATAATAATGTCCTAAACTAGATGGACAATGAACGGAGAATCCAGGGAAATGTGATGACTTGAAGTTTGCCCTGGGCCGCATGCTAGTATGTAGAGTTCCCCTCGATTTCAACACGGCTAACTAGTGGTAGTAAATACCACTAAGATCTGGAGGGCCCGGGAACTAGATGTGCTTTTACCATGGTAATTATGGGCGCTTGAAATCAGATCACGAGGATAATATGACCAAGCACGATTTAAATAAAACCTTTCTCTTCCTTCCCACAGCTCTTTTCAAGAACTTTCAATTGGACCTCGGGACACCATGCATATTCCCGAGATCATACCAAAATCTTGCATGTCTCCATCTCTTGAGATTTTCTCGTCGATTCCAACTGTGTATCAATACTTTCTGCTGTGGAGCCCAATCTTCAATAAAACCGGTGAACTCAATAAAACCGATCACCAAAACTCGGCCCCACCTGCATACAACTGCGAGACGCCTCAAAAGCAGGCCCGAAAGATCAAACGGCAAAAGAAGGAGAAACCAATCACAGCTACGGATGTCCCACAATGGAAGTGGACCAAATCAGAATGTCAGGAGTGGTATAGGTGTATTTTCGTCAAATACCTTGGACATTCAGACGGGATCGCGGAATACGTGGCGAAAGAGATATCAGGCTGGGGTCCAAGCATATTTTCGAGGAACGAAAAGGACTGGACAAGGCTACTTGGAGAGGGAAGGGGACCAGCCATGTACAACCTGATTTATAAAGTAAGGAGAAAGAGAGGCGCAATTCCTTGGGGAATTTCGACTGATGAGTGTATGTTGGCAAATATTCACTGATCAAACTTAAGGTGGAAGCAGATTTTATTTAGTACAACACAAGTCACAGCACAAGTCACAGCGCGACACTAGGCTGATCTGGTAGTTGGGTGGACAAACTAATTAGTCTTATCTTCCAGTGTGAACTTGAAGGGCCCAGCTTGAGCTTCCAGACGTGGTATTAATGCTATTCAGTTGAGTATCTGCAATGGAAGAAGTTCAAGTCTTATTGCTGCGGCTTTTGATGGGGCTGGTTTCTTATCCAAAACTGTACACCTGGCGAGAGATCTTAGGAGCCTATCCATAGAAAATCAATATCTCACCCATTGGCAGCATCTAAAAATCCCCAGACTTAAGTATACCTAAGTATAGTTAGGTGGGGTGGAATAGCTTATGAAATTATGTAGACCTGGGGAGTTGCCCATGTTTTAGAAGCAGTCGATTCGGGCTCCCTGTGATATCCAAAGTAAGCAATGTTACCCCAAGGTGACTTACCTGCAATGGAAAACAAAAGGATACTTGCGGGGGACGTCGCAACTTCATATTTCTCACAGTGACGGCCAAATATCCATGTAGATGTAAGCATTGCAAGCTGAAGAAAGTGAGGGTATTTGCTATATTCAAGTTCTAGCAAATAGGCTTTCCAACATAATGTCCTCGCAAGAATAGTAAACAGGTAATTGAGAACTCCTGCTGCAAGGTGAAAAAAACAAAAGCCAAGGTTCAAAGCTAATGCCACAATCTTATGACAAACAATCCCATATTACTCCCCAAGCCAATCTCCTTTTCGATGCGATTGCCTGCTGCCACTGGTGTCAGCACGGTAGATCCGGACAGGTATACCACATGGATGGTTACGTACAGCGACTTTGTTGTGAATGTGGAGCCTCATGTGGCCAGGTCGTGTGACGAGGGTGCAAACCGAGCCTCTGATGAAGTGGTATTTGGGAAGGTGTTGAAAATGCGGTGATATTGATGGAGCCAAAGCGTCATATCGCATCAATTGCCCTAAGTGGAGACTACAGAGTATGTTAGCCGACCCTGGGATTTGGTGTTATTTGAGTGGAGACGGCATACCTGTCTTGTTGTAACCTTTTGAAGTAGTCGAGTTGGATTTTGGGGTCTGACCGTACAGGTGTTTGTCGGCGTAGGTTGAGTTCATTGTGTGATTATTGTATGGATGGTTGAATAGTGGTGAATTCCTAGCTCCCGTTTTTGAAGTCGATGTTGAAGTGCCATAGTTGAAGACGATGCTGAGATTACAATCGCTGAATTGGAGAATTGTGGAAGGGTCGGAAGAACAGTAATGGCAGATGTGTGGACGGTGATATAACTGAAGGAAAGAGGTGTCTGGTATCGGTATTTTGGGACTTGGTCGCAAATGTTGTGGGTTGTTCAGTGGGTGATGTAGGTCCTTTGACATCTTAGGCCATGGGGAAAGGCCAAGGGATGTTGGCAAAGACATATGTGCTGAGCATGGGTGCCGATATCGAGGTTGGAGTGTTGTCTGGTTCAAGAGATGTGATATCCCTATTGTAGGCATTTCCTCGAAGATGTAGTAGTTGATATGCTCTAGGTCGCTGGGGATATAAAGAAGAAAACAAACCTGAAGATGTTGGTGCGAAGTTGTTGTGATACCGATAGCTGCTAAAGTGTAGGGTTGTAAATGTTCCATTCACCGGCCGAGTTGCTGATATGGTTGGTGTATTATCTGAAGATGAAGTGATGGCGGATAGAGAAGTTGATGTTGCCGTAGAGATGTTACCGAATGAGTGGATATGGTTGCTTATATGGTCGATACCTTACCTGAAGAACACTTGTTCTGGTTCGTTTTGGGGTGTTGGACTACTCAATACAGCTGAAGAAAACTTTTCCTCATGACTTCTGGATTGGTAGAATTGTCTGAAGACCCATCTTGGCTCGACAGCTCTGAATAGGGAGTTATGTAGCTGAGCCGAGCAACTTTCTGGCGAGCCTTCGCAATAGTTGAGGTATAGTCGAAGAGGTTTGCTTACCAGATGAAGTAGTGGTGCTGATGCCAGTGCTCAAAGTGGAGGAGGTTGTGGCGACAGAGGAGGTTGTTGCGACAGAAGAGGTTGTTGCAACAGACGATGATGACGAGACAGAACTGCTAACAGTCGACGATGAAATCGTGGACGCTGGACAAGAGAAGACTGCGGATGTTAGCAATTAATCGTGGCGGAGATGGGGGAAGTGCGTACCAGGTTCAGGAATGCTGCCCACATCTGAAATCACTAACGGCACTACTGTGAAGTTCCCATTCGCTGGGAAAGGATTTTGGGTTGAATATAATTGCACCCAGAGCCACCCCCTGTGGTTTGTGATGTCGGGAGTGGCAGTATAACCCCAGGTTGCTCCTCCAGTTGATGTGAACATGGTATTGTTCCAGTTCAAAATGCCGCTGTTGTTTGTGAAGGTATTCTCGAGGTATCCATTCGTGTTGCTGACAGCATTGTACTGATTGTCGGGACCAAACCTGAAGTACTTGGCATAATCCATATCGGGATTGTAAGTTGCCAGCGGTGCTTTCGCCCACAAGGCCGTAGGGTCAACGGCATTGCTGGAGTAGATGCGTCCGTCGGAGTATATTTGAAATCTTGATGCAGACGCACCAATATTGTTTATGACTGGGGCGCATTGAGCTACAAGATATCCGACGCTATTCATCCGCAGGAAAATTTGCTGTCCTCCGACGGGAACACTGAGGAAGAATTGTGGACCGGTAGGGGACGCCGTTGCTATAAATTGACGAAGTCAGTGTCTGGCACAGAAGATCCGTTGAAATCTCGTTTACTAAAGAATGACTGAAAGAAAAGACTAAATGAAATAACAATATGAAACTTGGTTAGTCGAGCGATGATCCTGCAGTCGCGCTTGTAAAGCTTTCGCACCGCCATAGCAGTTGACTATGGGGTTGTTTGAATTAACTAAGTACTGTTAGCTTTTGGCCTATTGAGGGGGGAGTATACAGACAAATTCGTAGAAGCGCGAACAGGCAGCGCTCTAGCTTCCTCCTCCCTCGCCGAACTTTGTACTCAAGATGCAAGAGCCTCAATGACGAGGAAGGATTTCAACCAATATGAGGTGTAAAGAAATGGTAAGAACACAACTCAGAGACTGAGTGGCAGTCATATGATGGAATGGAAGAAATGGTGCAAGTGGCATTACCTCTGATAGAGCTCGTAGCTACTCCATTAGCAGAACTAAAAAGCGCGCAAAGAAAAAGAAGGGGGAGTAGGGGACGCATTTTGTCGTAGTATTACTTCAACCTTAAGTAAAGAACTTTTTTGTTTTTCGATATACAGTTGTTAAAGATATGTTGCAAAAATTCGATGTGACGAAGATGATGTGATGCAGATGCTGATGTGACGAAGATGTGAAAAAGTTGATCGATAAAAGGTGCTATCTGATAGTGACAGTGTCGATGAAGAAAGAAGAAAATGACAAACTTTCGGGGGAGATAGAGTATGTGTAGGGACGGGGAAATGAGAAAACATTCCTTGCCTCGAAGTCAATTGCCTAGTAACATTCTCGATCTCAGCGCCAGGGAGACTAATTGAGCTATAATCGGCTGCCTAAAATTCTAGAACTTTGCGGGAAGGGATAATAAATGCGTTACATTGGTGTCTTAGTCCACCACAAGAATGACATTAGTGCAATACCAGGCCGAAGAATGCGGGAGGGCTGTCCCGCAAGGGATCAACCGGCGGATGAAGATTTATTGCCTTTCCTATTAAGAAATAATCGAAATTGGTAAATGCCTCCGCAATGCCGCATTGCCAGAGCCGGACCTCTTTTCCGTCCAATACTCCGCTTGCGATCTCAAGAGACCTTCTGTTAGCCGCAAAGAATATTTTACAATTAGTAAAAGTAATATAGCCAAGTCCACTGGAAGCTGAGAGTACTGGAATAGTAAGCAGAGCTATCAACGTGAACTCTCGAAGCTTGGACGATTAAAGACATATGCTTCTCTAGAAGAAGAAAGTCTAACGAGCGATCGCCACAGCCACCCTGGCGATGTGCAAATAAGGCGAATTAATATGTCAAAGTCACTACCCAGTGAGCTAGTATAGGACATTAGAAGTTGAGGATAATAAGTGGCGCATTTTATGTCCAGGACTTCGAAACGCTGTTTAGGCAGTTTAGAGGAACGAGCCTTGAAATGTAATCCAGTTGGCTTGAACAACTTCCGTAATCTTATACAATTCATGATTCAAGATGCCTGAATCCTCGAGACTCGTACTTCTCTGATCTAACGACTCCTAAAGCATTTGACTCGGTTTAGCGATAATATCCAATATTGAACCCTGTACTACGTACTTGTATAAATAATAGTCGCTACATATATATCACAATATATCAAGTATTTAATGCCTCGTGGGGTGGTTGCTCGCGTGATGCTATACGAGGAGTCTAATAAAGATTTGCGAAAAGGGGGAGCGGTCACATGACCCGTAATCTTTCCAAAAATTATTCCTTGTGATGGCTTTCGAGCACAACAATGTCTATCTCTATTACTAAACAATAGTCTTGTGGTAGGCTTAGAACAATGCTATTATTTCATTCTTGTTCTTGAACAGGATCGACTTCTCAAGCCACCACAAAGCCATTCACGACAACATGCTGGAACAATTCACTACAAGCTTTCTAGAAGAACAATAACGACCATACAAACAACCAATAAATACTTCTACAAGTAAAGAACATTGACATAACTCTTGATTTGAAATGTCGCAACGACTTCGACAGTATTCACAAACCATCCAAGACGTCAAAAACAGAACATCCTACCCCAAAGTTCATTATTATGAAGTGGATACTTCTGACCCCCCTCTTGGCAGCAAGCTGTAGTCTAGCTGCACGCCCGACTGCTTTCATTCTACCAGGAGCATCATGTGGCCCAAGTGACTCTGCGCCACTGACCAGTTCACCACCCCCTGCGGCCAGCAACGCTGCACTGCAGCGTCGTAAAGACACGACGTCCACACAGACGATATATATCACAGAACACGAGATCAGTTACAACAACGTCACCGTAGTGACAAAGATCTTCGAAACCATAACCGAGACAGCCACAATCACAGGACCGACAGTCACAAATACGGCAACGGCCACCAAGACGAACATCATCACAGCCAGTGTGACGGAATCCGAGACTAGTACCACGGTGGCTATCAGTTTGGTTACGAAAATGGTTACAGATATCGCGACGAGCAGTGTGACGCGAACAGTCATAACTACGGTCAGCGCTCCGACAGTTACTGCCACAGCCACGGCCACGGCAACCCTAATTCCAAAGCCAGAGACGTTGATCCAGAAATCCTGGTTTCATATCTTTCTCTCTATATTGTTGACGTTGGTTGCTGTCACATGGCCGCTTATGCTTCTTGGGATGTGGATGCAGAGGCAGCGGAGTAGGAAGATTCGGAATCACCAACATCAGGTCAATCCGGAAGCCGACATGCCTCTGGAGCATTTATCACCAAAGCCGACAGGGGAGTATGTATGAAGAGGGGTGGGATTGGAAAGATGCGGTTTTCTTTTGGAAAATGTAGGAAATAATCCAATGATTTACTCGGTACATCTAGCAAATTCAATATGCAAGTGATTATATGACGTGAAAGAAAAGTACATCTAAATGTTAAGCTTCAAGCCAAAAATGCTACCTATTATAGAATCAGAAAGTAAAACTACAAGGAAATGGACAAACATCTAATAATGACGTCGTTACTATAATGCCAAATCGCGGGGAACTCGTGACCTTTCCCCCTCTGGCAATAAACACTCGGCAGAACTAGGGAGATATATCTTCATCTGAGCTTTAGCAAACCTTAATTCAACGACTAGTTCTAGTGCGATGTGCAACAAAGATTAATGGTGTGTTATACCGAAAACGGACGGCGGTGGGTCGAGGAGAATAGTGAATTAGGTACGGTCGGCTCACCATACGAAAAAGGAATAAGTTTCGGGGCAAAAGAGTTTTGATTGCTTTGCTAATTGTGAGGACAGCATCTCCTCCAGTCTCGCCGTAAAAATCACAATCCCGATTTTCATCCTGGCATGCAAGCGCTCCTTACAAGTCAAGCCAAGTCCAACCCAGCCAGCCTCTGATGCACAACATCCCTCATCAGCCCCCTCCTATCCCCTACAATCTCATGAGTCATGATGCAGCAGCATGATCAAACATACTTAACCACATATCCCTGCTCATTAACCTTACGTCCATCATGCTTGACGATCAAGACGCAGCAAGTGCCGAAGCCCTAAAAGTTCACCCCAGTCAGTCCACAAAAGTATCTAGGGGGGTGGAGGGGATTCAACATACACCACCGCAACCGCCTTCCGTGTAGCAGGAATGTTTGCAGGTGCGACAGTCGGAGCTGCAGCAGGTTTTCTCTTCGAGGAGTTGACGCTCAGCGACCGAGCCGAAGGGGATGGCTCCTGCGGCGGCGAAGGTGGAGAGGCCGGCGGCAGCCGCGAGGAGGACCTTGAGGAGTTGCATGGTGGGTGGGTAGCTTGTGTTGGTTTGGGATTGCTTGGACTTTGTGTTTTGGTGTTGTGGCAGGCGCAGAAATACGGAATCGGTGATTGTGTGGTGTAAGAGAGAGGAAGAACGAGAGACTGGCAGCTACTATTTATAGTTCTAGAATCTTTAGAAAGTAGTGTAGATTCCTATACTGATATTGAATTGCCCTTGATGTGGGTGCAGATCACAATTACAAAATGTAAATTGGAATTTCACTGCCAATTTATGACATGAATAAGAACTGTGAATAGCTTCCGACTACTGATTAAGAAGCCCATAACCCTCAAGTCAATTAAAGTGTGAGGGAAAGATTTTGTTGTAGAACTTACTATTCCTGCTATATCGTGTGTCACTGTCATATCTCTCTCCATTCATTTCGCTCCCTATTCATTCCCTCGCCCCATAAAAGCATCAAAGAAACGCAATTACTAATTTCCCGACTCTTATAATCAAAAAGCATAATCTTAGAGTGAAAGCCCCTGCAAGCTAGGTGATTTAAAACAAAATCACGCCGGCAGGAAGGCAGGTATATCATTAAAGCCTATCTACCTACTCACCTACCCACAACGTACCTCAATGTTCCAAAAAAAAAAAGAGATTCAAACACACCTTTTTCCTCTAGTACAACACCGGCGACGATAAGGTATATTCGTGAGTATTACTATACGCAACGCGATTGCTGTAACGACCACACCGACGAGGTAAAAAGCAATGATAACCGTATAGTACAATACACAGTAGAGCGAAGAGGCATAATGTCCGATTTGTTTTGTAAAGAACGGTAAGGGTACTGTCTCTGACATGCCAATTTGTATTTGGAATTGAGGAGGCGTGGAAGTTGAGGATATGAATGCCAAATGAGTCCTGTTGAGTCGAATTATAAAGACAATAAAAATATGGAAATAGAAGCAGGGTTGCATGGTAATTGTTAACAAAATACACAGATGATCTGCTTTAAAGACCGCTGGGTGTGGAGTGAAGAGAAGGAGACTAGCAGCGTCACTTGACGAAGAATCTGATTTGATCTTACCCGAAGAGATAAGGAGGAACTGGAATGGGAACTGGGTGTAGATGTACATTGACACATACCCAGCAACAAGCTCACTGCCTATGTACAACAACAGTCAAATATACCATTTAATCCAAAAGTCCCCATCTAAAACGCCAGAACCATCTATATAGACCCCCTCCTTAACCCCATCATATACTCATTTCAACATTACAACATCAAGAAACCCACCCCAACACAAACGACCAGTCCCCACGAACACTGCACCGTTCTCTTCGCACCACTTCCACCGGGTTGATTCCCCGTAGCCTTGCCGCCGAGATACCAGCTGCCGATATCCGTCAACTCGCCTTTGTTATTCAACATGGCGGCATTGGGGCCCACGTTACTGACATCGCTTCTGAAGCTCCCGAAATAGCTGTAGCGGGTGACATAGTCGAGGCGGTCGTAGTATTGGGCCGAGGTGTTGTAGAAGTCTTGGGTTTCGGCGAGGGTGGCGTTGTTGAGGGCGTATTCGGTGATCCAGATTGAGGTATTGGGGTATCTACAGTACAGATGTATCAGCATCCGAGTTCAAGATCAAGAATAGAAGTTGCAGATGGAAGGAGAAAAGAACTCACGTCCCAACAACCTCTCCAATATGGCTCGCCAACCCGGCAAAATTCCCATACCAATGAATGGGAATGAAATCTGCTGTACAATTCGTCCCTTGGCTGTGGCATGCCGCGAAAAAGCTCTTTAACCACGTAAACCCACCCGCGCCCCCCGTTACCGCTGGCGCTCCAGTCTTGACTCCCTTTGCCCGCAGCGGCTCAACCTGTGCGATCCAATTCGTAGCGGCGTCGTCAGGGCTCACAGAGCTGGCTCCGGTCGAGGATCCACCGTCCGGCTCGTTATACGTCATGACATGGCTTATATTCCTGCCGTTGGAGATCAGCGTTTCGATTTCGGATTGGAAGGTGGATGAGGGCGAGAAGAGCATGGGGACGTATTCAAAGGCGGATTGTGTGCGGTTTGCGTATGCCGGGGAAGGGGCGGTGGCATAGTTGTAGTACCAGGTTAGATCACTGGCTCCTTCGACCCAGATCTGGTTGTCGGTGGGGTGATCGGCGTTGGGGACGAAGACGAGACCGCGTTTACTCGAGCTGGTTTGGGCGGTTGTGAGGGAGGCTGCTGCGAGCAGGAGGGTGCTGGTGTTGAGATGCATTTCTGCTGTTGGAGAAAGGATGGACCGCAGAAGAGGAGGAGGAGGAGGAGGAGGAGGAGGTTCTGTCGAGACTTCGAGCAGAGGCTCGGTAGTGGATATTGGTGGATATCAGGATCAATACGAGCTGAGATCTGTATGCACAAGCTGAATTGGGTCTTCGTCCTCGTACAAGCTGATAAGAAACGACAGTAAAGAATATAATGATATATCCACGAGGGGATGTGATGTTCGAACAGCGAACGTGAGGCACAATTGAAGTAGCAGAGAACAAGAGAAAGACAATTAGAGCAAAGAAGAGAAGAGAAGAACAGAAGAAGAAAAGAAAAGTAAATACTACCTTACCTTAGCAGAGATAAGAACTAAAAAGCCGTTGCCAGCTTTTGGTGTTGTTCCTGTTGGCTTTCTACCCGTGCGCTGCCGAGCGAGCCAGCACAGGCAACGGGGCCCCATGTCTTGCAGCTTTTAGCCTCTGAGATCGATCCAAATCAGGGATGACCCCCTGTAGAGCCCCGCTAAACCGACTTTAAACCTCCCTATACGAGCAGCAAATGCGCTATCTCAGGCCCCTGGACCGCCAACAAAAAGCGATAAGCCAAAACCAGGGCCTAGAACAGCATTTTCATGTCGAGTCCGTATACTTAAATAACCCCATGCAGTTGACCCTGTTGTTGATTCTTCATCTCCCAGTGATGTATAATATATGTCCCAGATATATGTACTTTGGAAGTGTTGGGATGCATCTCATTGTCCTGTCTGAACAGGCTTTGGCGGAATGTTGAATTGTAATATCGATTTGATCTCGACCTACTGTACCGGAGCGGGAGAAAACAAACTTCGAGTGAAAGGCCGCCGACGTCTCGTCACCTGATTGGAATTGTCCTCGAAACAATCGCATTGAAGTACAGTAGATCTTTAATGGCTGTAAAGTGATGAAAAAGTAACAAAGGCATCATCAAGGTTCTTCTTCTTCTTCCACATTAAGTGGTGTCTGTCTGCTCCACACGTGACCCGTCTATTCATCCTCTCTTCTTTTTCTCTCTTGCTTCATCCATTACCAAGCCTAATATCGGTACTTGAGAAAGAGACTGCCATTCGAAATGTTTACTGTATCGCGTCCCATTGTATACCCTTTATTTTCGTCTTTCCCAGAGGATATCAGGCGCTACATCTGGCTTATGACTCTGGAACTCGAGCCCCGCGTCGTCGAAGTCATGCTCCGGCTATGGGACATCAAAGAAGGCAAAATCATCCACCACCTCCCTCAAAACCCGCAAGCAACTGGTACTATTCACGAGCCGGCTTCCTTGGAAAAGGCAAAGGGATACGTTGCTCCATATCCTGTGGCCTTTGCCGTGTGCAGAGAATCCCGGTCTACGGTCCGCCATCTCTACCATACCTGCGACGGCCATGCATTCTATACCACCAAAGGGACTCTCGTCAATCCTAGAATTGACATTATATATTGCCACGCTTTACTTTACACGCGAAACCTCTATTCTCCTGGAATGCACCCCTCTTTCTACTACCCAGACCGCGATCTACTCTCCCGACTCGCCATCAACAACACCTTTATCACAACCATCACCAAGCTAGCCATGCCTATCAGCGCCTTCAGACTCAAACGCACGATCCCGGAATGGGAACTGGAAAACGTAGTGCAAACTCTGCGACGCTACGCTTCATTAAGGATCTTGATTTTGACGGAGGAGCAGTATGAAAGTTACTCTCCTATGCAAGAGCGAGAGTTTCCCTGTTTTCACGAACAGCAATGGGAGCCGAGATTTGAAGAGCCGCTGAAGTGGCAACCGAGTGATAGTGCGGGGAGTGCGGTTATGACGAATGGGTTTTTGCATGCTAATATGATTATGAATTTACTGAAGAGGGCTGAGGATATGGCGGAGGATGGGTGGAAGGCACCGGAGGTGAAGTATTTGGCGGTTCGGAGACAGCCCTCCAAGAAACAAGTGACTGGCTAATAGGCCTCTGACATATTTTTCCCTGAAGACTTCAGGCGCTACGTCTAGCTCGAGACTATAGAACATGGAACTGAGAACCAAAAGGAGACAAAAGTTCTAAGACAATAAGAGCGAGGAGGAAACAAAAGGCCTTGGAGGGGGATCTGTACGCCTTTGTTTTATTCCTGCATCAGAAGGGTTTGATCTAGGAAAAGGAATGTAATATATTCCCAGGACACTGACCCAGAGTCATAGTTTCTGATACATCCAGAATCGGCTATTCTGTAAAGAACATGTTCCACAAATCAACGCCGAAATCCAAGCTGATCGATTTCCTTACAGTATCATACTTCCCCTCACTAGCCTAACATAGGCCCTAGTAAAAATCATCTGGAAAATAGTCTGGGAGGCATGGAGTCCTCACGTTCGGAGGGGCTCTTCGATTCGTCCTCGCCGCATGACGCGGTATCCTTGTCCGTATGTCACTTCGACATCTCGGACACGCCTCCATCTGACAGCTCGGGCACTGCAGTAGATATGTCCAGCTCTCAGAACACTTCGGGCATGCTGCACGGCCTTGTATTTTTGGCCACCAGCCGTCGTGGCGGCAGGTTATTGTGGAAGCCGTGCGAGTGCTTACCTCAGCTGTAGAGGAATAAAGATGTGCGTATTGTTGTTCTCGGTACCTTTTGGTGTTATCGTCCTGCGCCTTCTGCCAATACCTGACTTGCTCTTCTTGTTGTTTCTGCTCTGCGGCTCGCTCCTCCGCCTGTTGTCTCTCTAGCTCCTCTGCCGCTCCCTCCTCCAGTTTAGCTAGGACCTCTCTTAGCACCTTCTCCCTCTCTTGACTATGCCAAGTTTCTCTGGCACGTATCCTGTCTTGGATCACTTGTATCTTCTTGTCATCGACTTTATTTGCCTCCTCTAGCTCCCCCTTCTTCTTTCTCAAGAGGCCTTGTTCTCTCCTCAAACCCGCCATCTTTACTTCCAGTCGCCCCTCCTTCAAATCTTTCTCAATTCTTCTTTGCTGCCTCGTCCTATCCTTGCGTGCTTTCTCTTCCTCGCTGTCCTCTGCCTTCTTATATATTGGTGATAAAATCCATGCCCTCCAACCATTCCTCTAGGCCTCTTCCGCTATATCCTCAGCTAAAATACTATCCAGGTTTATAATTTCTTGCTCCAACTGCCAAATGTCACTCTGCCGCTCAAAGATTAAGAAGTCGAAAACTTTCTTCTGGGGCCCCCATCGTGCATCACGTTCTTGCTTCGATCTCTGAAGTGCAGCGATTTTCGCCCCCTCGCTGGGTGCTGATTGCTGTGTCGAAGCAGGAGGTGGACGGCCGCTTCGTGATATAGAGGGGTAGATAAGGTCGTAAGCCCGGCGATTGCTTTCGTCCGTCAATGTCTCATAGGCTCTTCCAAGCTTCAATATTGGATTTCAGTACACACAATTCCACGATCCACAAAAAAACAAGCTTGGCCCCGGGGAATTGACATACCAGTTGAAAAGCTTCCGTAGCATCGTGCTTGGCATTACGATCCGGGTGGAGCTTCAGCGCCAGCCGTTTGTAAGAGCGGACGACTTGGTCGGGCGTAGCAGTTTGCACTACTTCAAGGACCATGTAATAATCATCTGTAATTGGTGCCGGCGCCATGCCTGGGCAAATGTGTCACGGGAGGTTCCGTAAATTATATGTGCGTTTGCAAAGGACTCGGAGGTTTGGAAGACTGCATGTTGGGGTGGAAGAGGGGACGCATTGTACGAAGCTATGCCCTGCATGCATGTAGGCTTGATATGCAGGCTGTACTAGCGTTCACGTGCTACTGCTTGTCATGTGTTCATTCATGTACTTGATGCTATTCAGACATGGTGTTTAGCCCTTTATGGACTAGCTCGGCATTGAGTTTTAGGATATTGGGAGGGCGAGGGCTTCCCCTTTTCCCAACTTCGCTTCTTGATTAGTCTCTTTGCACATTACAGACATACTGACTCTTATTAAGTCCTAAGGTTGGCATTGTATATTGTCACGCTTTACTCTACACGCAACATCGCCAGTCTCCTAAAATGCAAGCAGTGATAGAAGCGGCGATCTGAATAGCCGCTGAGGTGGCAACCGGGTGATAGTGTGGACTATAGAGAGTGCAATTAGAAGTTCCTGCATGCTAATGTGATTTTGGGTTTATGCTATATCACACTTAAATGCACTATAGAGAAAGGTAAAAATAATAGCTATATAAAGGAATTACAAAAACGGGCAGATCTAAACCACCAAATAAACGCAAAAAAGAAGATAAGGCTAGGAACATCCTTAAGGGACCTCGCCGTTGATTTCTAACAGGAAGCTAGACCAGTACGCTATGAATACATTCTATCCTCCGGTTATTCAACTATATATATCCTTACCAGTAACGTGGTAAATGTGAATATAGACGCTGGAAAAGGAACTAGTCCGCGGCCGCTCGTTGTCAAAGTTCCAAATAATACGACGTGCAACAAAACTATTAGAATTCCTATTTAGGACGTTTTTTTGTGCTTAATTCACTATTAGGACCAGCGAGCTATGAATCAAACTGAAGAGGGGTGGGAGTTTTGCGGAGGGTGGGTAGAAGGCACCGCAGGTGAATTGCTTGACGGTTCGGAGGCAGGCGTCTAAAAGTAAGCAAGAGACTTGGCTAATAGGACTTTGATTGCTTTTTAAAACATGGCATTGCCTATGAACTTATATATCCTCCGCGAGCCTTCTTCCTTCGTGATACCCAATCACGCGTTTTGTAGGAGAGTGGTGGGAGGGCTGCTTGATTGCACACACAAGACTTCAAAAAGAAACGTTTTTACGCAGCAGAGCACCACCGAAAGACAAAGCCAGGGTTCGATCAAGTGCTGTGTTAGAAGGTTTTATTCACGAGGACAGACGCTCCGTGACCTTGGATGCTCTTTTTTCAAATCTCGAGACAGCGTTCAGGAATCAGGATACAGAAGTGGGGAGTGGAGACGGATCAATTACACCAGGAAAAGATAGCACTCGTAATGACCTGTTACTAGGCTGGGCAGATCCGATGGCCACCTCAAAACGAGACAAATTCCTATAAAGGTTTGCGACTTCTCCAACGATCAGGTTTAGACTTATCATAGCATTGCCCTAGACCCTTTTATCGTGGATCATAGGTTAAGATATTGGATATGATTTCAAATATGCATTAATGAGCACATATATGAATCGAATTTAGCATGTCTAACGAATATTAGAATAAATGATAGGTTCATGAGATAATTCACAGGATATACCTAGGTACCAGCACTACAGCCGCAAAATTGAGGCAGGGATAATGAAAGTTATCGTTACTTGTTATCTTCAAACTCCTCTCCTATTCAAAATCCAGTGTGCAATTAGGAGAATACGCAATCAACTCCAGGCGACTTCACGCAAACTCCTAGTTTTAGTGAAGTCATGCTAATATCTGTCCACTGTCCACCGCCAGCTCCACACTTCGATCCTTGGGCAATCTGGTTTGCAGCGTTTGTTAGCGATCCTTTTTGTGGTAGTGGTGTTCTAAAAGTCATATTAGCACTTTTTTCTCTTTAATTCTATAAGGTTCAAACTTACATAGGAAATCCGTGACTTGGATTGTAATTGATATAAATCTCGCACTGTTTATTATCACTAACAGTGACCTGACACCATCTCCAATCCTGGCCTTTATTATAGCATGTTAGATGATTACCAAGAGTAATTTGATCGGAGCCTGTTCCAATTTTGGCGATTGCGTTTTGACAATCAGAGACGGTAGGGCTTCCGAATGGACAGGGAACCGATGTAGATGAAACCGTAGGTGTTGTGGTAGAGGTTTTGGTGGATGTTTTACTGGAACTTAATGAGGATTGTGTTGCGGTACAAGTTACCTCTGGTACGACGTTGTAGGATGGTACTATGATATAACACCCTGAACCTATCGTCATACAGCTATCGCCACCACCAGGGGACAGTCCTTGACAGAAGGTACCAGGGCCCCAGGAGGTACCTGAGATTAGGGACCCTGTGGCTGATGAACTGCGAGAAGAAGTAAATGATGTTGTGACAGGTTTGGTGGTAATAGTTGGCAAAGACACCGAAGTCTGAATCTGGGACGAAGCCTGACTGGTGGATGAAGTTTGACTATGGGCCAATGTTTGAGTGTGGGATGAAGTCTGACTGTAGGATGAAGTCTGACTAGAACTCGCTGTCTGCAAGGCCGTTGAACTTGAAGAGAAACTCTTAGTAGAACCTATAGATTGTGGTAAGTTTCAAGTTACTTTCTCCAATATGCCCTGATTCTTCCGGTGGAATGCCAGTACTCCCACGAAGATTTTACGGGGTGTATGACTGGAATGAGAAGTCATGTAACATACTGATAAGAGAACTGGTTGGGCTCGGAGCTGCTGTCACAGAGCCAAAGATAGCTTCAAGTAGCCCGCCTGCCCCAGTGGCCCAACTTATGGGGAATGCTGTATTTACAATAACAGAAGGGACAGTCGCTGCAGCAGTCATATAAGCATGGAATAATGATAAGTGCTCTAGGATAACATACCCACGGTTTCAATAGTGAAGTCACTGTCGTCAATTATTCTATCATCGGCATGAACCAAGGCACTCGAGCTGCTCGAAC
Organism: Lachnellula occidentalis; assembly: GCA_007821535.1. Taxonomy (NCBI): domain Eukaryota; kingdom Fungi; phylum Ascomycota; class Leotiomycetes; order Helotiales; family Lachnaceae; genus Lachnellula; species Lachnellula occidentalis. The sequence goes on from QGMI01000434.1 coordinate 27,828, forward strand.
TAGAGGTCGAGGATGACATCGATGAAAGTTTAGAGGATGAACGGGAAGGTTTAGAGATCGATGATGGACCATTATCATCTTTCTCATCCAGCTCTCCTGGTTCTGGATAGAGGGCTCTGAAGGATAATAATTAGAATGAGCTCCGAAAAAGGACTGACTGCCAAATCATTATATGACTTACAGTCCAAGCCATGCAACGTTAGTTAGGCTAGTTAGGGGGAAGACTATTGTGAACCCCCCAAACAAAAGTACCGGTTCTGAAAACCCAAGTAACAAAAGAGCGAGTGGAGCAAGATCCGTGGCATCTGGCAAGTTGGATCTTTGGCTGGGTGGTATTGTCGTCTTGCTGAAAGTTACTGACTCTTGGGGATTTGCCGGGTTGGTGACCATGAATGAAGGAGCAGTGCTTGTGCCAGTAGGCGAGGTCGCAGCGGATGGGAATTGTATTTGTACCGTAGACGTGGCTGTTGGAACCACGAAGTGAGTTGTAGAGGATGATCCCGGCGGGGCTGTGATGGTATCCCCTCTCGATGATGGCGTGCTAGTCGTAGGTGCACTGGTGAAAACCTTTGAAGTCGAGCTTGACCCGAATTGCGTGCTGCCTGGGCTAGTCGGGATTTTCGTTGGTGATCTGGATAGACTTGAGGTGCTGGAACGCGTTGTAGTTCGACTGCTGCTTTCGGTGTCGGAGCTCGATAGAAGAATGGATGATGAACTAGAACTGCTCCACGTGCTACTCGAGGTAGTACTATTAGAGACGGATATGCTATTCTTACTCAACGACATTGAGCTGAATTTTGATGTAGAAACAGGAATATAATCGGACAAGACTGAGCTAGAAATGCTTGAGTCTGAAAGTGCTCGCGCTTGAAAGCCCGTGGTCTCAGGAATTCGCAGTCCTTGATTAAAAGCTAGCAGCCCAGGTAGGAAGAGGAAGGCTTTTGGAAGCATCATTGTTTCGTTGATATATATTTAGGACAAAAGTGCGGCGGGATGTTTGCTACTTATATGTTAGACACTTATAGCAATATCAAAGAATTCTTCAGCCCATTAAATCCTTCCTTGTTCATCACATTTATCAGTCAATGTCTCTTTTGCGGAAGATCGTTTAGAGAGCTGTATTCCCTCTAGTAAAATTAGGATTACTTCAAATCCTAATATGAGGCTATACGACCCGACTTTTTGAAATTTCAGGCATTAAAAGTAAGACGCTCGGTGACATGGTGCGGTTTTGCTTATCATTATTATACATAATATTATCATTGTAAGCCGCTACCGGGTAATTCGGAATAATAAGCCCGCCGTTTAAGCTTACATTTAGAATTGTCGTACGCTTACACCCAGAATTAAAACGGAGAAGGATCGCAGCTCACGATGCAGGTACTTCGTTTACAGGTGTTTCGTAAGCCGGTCATCAAGAATACTACATATCACCGAATACGAACATCTGCCTATTGTCAGATATCGCTCTACAGCTGTGGATAAGCCTTGTAGATCGTATAATTCCGCTTGTAAGCGGCGATATCTGATACTATAGCTATAATTAGATTAATAGTGTATGTTTTTCCCTTTTCATATGCTGTATCGGGAATTGAACGATCTCAGGATCAGACTGCATTGATAAAGCGTAGTCAAGATATAATAGACTAGTCGCCCAACTGAAAACTATATAAACTGCAGATACCGAAGTATTTGTGATATAACTTTAGCATTTTTATTTTCTTCAAGTCTTTTGTATACAGCCATGCATATTAGACGTTTCACCACCGGCTTTTCACTTTCAATTTCATTGATCGGAATAGCTACCTCATATACAATCAATCAAGATTGCGCGGAGCAAAGACAGGACGTCAATGATTGGATTGTCGAAGCAAGGTTTATGTTCGCTCGAGCATCTAAAGTTCTGTCTGGAAGTAAGCTTTTAGATGGTACCTTATCACCTAACGTAATGAACATTCTTCAATCCTGTCTCGGTACGGGAGTCACCGATAGTGATATAAGCTCTATTCAAGGTACGTATGCGTCAGGTTCCAGAGAAACATCATGAAACTCACACTATAGATGCCTATACTACCATTGTCCAGAATTTGGGAACGAAAAATAGTCGTGGCTCGGCGGACATCGATTTTAGATGCACAAATCCAGAAGTTACAGTCGCAGGAAACTTTCCTACCGATGTCGATCCAGCTGGGAACGAGGCTTCAGAAAAACGTGTTCATCCAGTACTGCTCAGTCGCATCAAGGGCACCAAACCGGCCGAAGGAACAGAAGCTACTAAATGGTTTATAGGGGATGCTTCAAATACCCAGTACATCATCCCAATCCGGGGCGAACCCAGCACAAATTGCCTCGCATTTACGTATCAGCCTAGTACACGCGTATTTCGCGACCAGAAAACGAATACAGGCTCGGACCAGTCATGGTGTGATATTGTCTTGAATACAGTTTTGAAAAAGGCTGCAGCAGCTAAGGGAACATTCAAGGATGCCGTTCCGAACTGGGGTATTGGCGCCCTAAGCAGGGGGAAGTTCTCAATACTGACACAAAATCCTGCTTCAATCACGATCATGCATGAACTCACGCATTCCATTGCCATGGGTCCAGGAAAAGACATAGGTATGTCAACTCCTCGTCAAAAGTTACAAAGGAAGGCAAATCTTTGGAGCAGAAAAGCTGACATGTTTCAAGATGGACACGCTAAGTTGGCATCAGGAAGGTCGGTCAATGGTATAAAAAACGTGCTTCAGGTTGCACAAGATGGGCTTCCTGGCCTTGCACAGAATCCCGACACACTCGCGTGGCTAGCTGTTTGTAAGTTGGCTTTTCGTACATCTTTTTATGTCATTGTGAGCAAACAACTAATGCCATTTTCAAGTGCTTTGTATGCCTTGGTTCAAATGGGTCGATGATACCAAGACACCCGCTGTAATTGACGGAGTAGCGCGTTGGAATAGTTTCAAGAGAGATGATGGAAAGCAAGTCACTGACCTCCCTCTGTTTTTAAGAGATCATAATGGAGTTTTCAATGCTCAAGATGCTAGCAACATGGCAAAAGGCCCTTATGCCTTCAGTTGAACAATTAGAAAGAATGTCAAGCGAGATAATAGATCTCTTAAGGATAATAGTAGGGAGATAGCGTATGTAAGCATTACATATATGATATATTTCACTAGACTTAAAACAGGCCAGCGTGTGAAGGAAAATCAAACC